>JARGCV010000184.1:0-7500 GCA_034064705.1 Bothrops alternatus | reverse complement strand
TTAGCTCGAAATGAATGCTTCCACTGACTGCTGCTGAAGAAATTGCACTGTAATTATCTCCTTGCAAATAGCTCACTTTGAAATTAGCACAGACTGGGGAATATCTACTGAATGAGAAAGCTGGGGTGATCCAGTGCGCTGGCTGGGGAATTCTGGGAGTTAAAGTCCACAAGTCTTAAAGTCATCAAGTTTGGAGATCCCTGCTCTAAACCAACAATTCTCAGCCTTAGCAAATTGAAGATACGCGGACTTCAACTCCCAGAAATCTGCATAGCTGGCTGGGGAATTTTGGGAGTTGAAGTCCACACAGCTTAGAGCTGCCAAGGTTGAGAAACACTTTTCTCTCAACTTTTATATTTCAACCCTGGGCTATGGGAGTAGTAATTTACTCTTCATGCTTAGGCTTTTAACTGGACAAGCAAATAAACTTGCTATTAATTAATAGTGTTAAGTTAGATTATCGGCTAACCACAAGTTGACTTTCTGGCTCTCTTCTCCTCTATATCTGTAGCTTTCTGTTCTCATTGCGGGAGACAATATTCTAATACCATTTGTACATTTTGTGGTATACTTTACATGGCTATTACTATTTGCCCTAAGAAGTATGCATTAAGTGTCATTCTCTTCGTAGACCAGTGCAAAGTATGGGACTCCGAAGACCTCATAGACCTTGACTCATTCAACACCAATGTGTTTTTTGAAATTCTGCTTACACAGTCTTTGGCCGTGACAACCAAACTCAGCCAGTTTAAAGAAGAGGTGAGTTATCTCCATGTACAAGTCAAGGAATTGTGGATTTATTCCATGCAGAAATTAAGGTGTTTTTTCCCCTCTCCTTAAAGATTAATGGGCAAGCAGCAAATTATTTGTTGTGTCTCTGTATGTGTGTGATGCAGAGAAAGGAAGAGTTAACATAGTTCTCTCCAGTGGAGAAGCCCTGGTCATCTTCTGTAAAGTTTGGAATATATATACATACATACACACACACACATTTATACACACACACACACACACACACACACATTACAGGGTTAACTGGCTTTTAACCCTGACGATGTTGGAAGTTCCCAACGAAAGCTCGATTTTATTAAAGTAATTTTCTACTTCGATTCTCCTGGTGGTCGTAAGTTATTTACTCTATATTATATAAAATGGTTCACTTCCACGTCTCTATGACAAAGTGACTGCAAGGGTGTGGAGTGAAACTAAGAACTAAGAACTAGCAATAAGGAGAAATTTCCTAACAGTGAGAACAATTAACCAGTGGAAATGGCTTTGTCTTCACAAGCTGTGGGTGCTCCGTCACTGGAGGCTTTTAAGAACAGATTGGACACCCATTTGTCTGAAGTGGTAGAGTTCCTCCTAGTTGAGCAGGGGGTTGGACTAGAAGACCTCTAACGTCCCTTCCAACTCTGTTATTCTGAGTAGGGAAGAAATGTGCTGTGGCCCCTTAAGCTCGCTGGGCAAAATTTCACTCCCTTGGTTTCAAAATTTTTGGTTTGAAAATCCAACTGCAGTGATTTATTTAACAACTGGGACAAGAAACAGAAGCTGACTTTGTTCCTCTTCTCTTCTCTATGCTTTGTTTCTTTCCTAGCTGAAATCCATGTACTTCAAACTCCTGGAGGAATTCACCTCCCTTCGAGATCTTTGGGTAACAAAAATGTGCATTTCTGATGGAGGAAAACCTTGTAGTGATGCTCTAATGGGAGATTACATGAAGGTGAAAGAAGAGGTAGAAGAATCAAAGGGACTTTTATGAGGTTTTTTGGGGGGGAGGGAGGTAACCTAGTTAATTGTCCCCAGTATCTCCCTAAAGCAGGATTTCTCAACCTTGGCAATGTTAAGACGTGAACTGGGGAATTCTCTGGCTGGGGAATTCTGGGAGTTGAAGTCCACATGTCCACATGATGAAGGAACCAGGAAGAGATCCCACATCCTGCAGGGACCTCAAAGCTCTCCTTCCTTCCTTCCTTCCTTCCTTTCTTCCTTCCTTCCTTCCTTCCCTCCCTCCCTCCCTTCCTTCCCCTAGATTTAAGTCATATTTGCCATTTGAGCATACCAAAACAGAGTCCTTCAAAAGGATTGAATGTTGGCCATGACGGTCCCAGATGACATGTCCCTATTTTATGTTGCAATTTAGGCAGAGGAGGAAATTAGGTGCAGAAAGTATCGGGCAGCAGAATATGAAGAGAGTTTGGACAGACAGATCACTCTCTTGACTCAGTATCTGAAACACGAGGAGGAACACTGGGGTGGCCTTCAATTCTGGTCTCCAGGAAGTTGTGAGGCAGGTGGGGATGTTGGAAGATGTGCTCTCTAGAGAAGACTTTGGTTCAAATTCTAAACCAGAGCATTGGAGGTAAGAGCAATCCTTAAAAACTTGCCTGCACCCACCTAATTCTTCCTGGTCTGCTTGACCAAATAACTTGCCGTTTCTAGCTAGTCAATAGCAAGACTTGGGGGGACTCTCTCTGAAACATAATTTGTTTGGGGATGTGTTTGCTGTCCTGACGCTTTCAGGTTATTAAGCCTCATAGATGCTGCAAGCGAGAAGCTCACCAGCATGGTGGTCAAGGAGAGCCATCGGCTTATGCAGTGGAGACTTCTTGGAGAAGGAACAGGAGCTGGCCTTCTGAACCAAGAGAAGACCCTGGTGCTCACCAAGGAGAACCTTGTTGGTAAAAGAGAACCCCTTAAAAGTTTGCTTTTAAAAAAAGAGGGATTGGCTTTACGGATGTTGCTATCATCAGGACTTTAGCTGATAAGGGTCATAATGCAAAATGTATTATCCATTTCGAATAATAAAGATGGGATGCAAACAAGTAAATATAGCAAAAGTTTATTTATTAAATTTATATGCTACCCATCTCACTATTCAGGCGACTCTGTTCAATTCTTCATCTGCATTCTTGATGGACATCTGTCCAAATTGAAGACTGGGTTTGGAATCCAATTAAGGCTGCCTGAAATGTTTAAGGCTTGTGTCTTTTCACTATCTCCATCGCTGTTCCCAAAACCAGGTGGCTCCTTCAAGACATGTGAAGGTTCTGCATCAGGATCTTGCCACGGGACTGATAATGCCCAATGAAGGCATCACCATGCTTTCAGCCAATCAGTCCATGAAGTTTGCATTTCCAGATCACTTCCTGCATCCTGGGACAGGAAAACTGCTCCCAATAGCCGGGAATGTTGGCTTTGATCCCTCAAATCCAAGCTGATCCCCATGGTTGATTTAGTATGTGGTAAGAATACACCTTACCAAGGCATTTTAAGGAATGTTACTGTTGTGCTAATTCTATTTATTTCATATCTTCTATTTAGAAGCTTCAATTTTAATTCTTCATCACTCTTGGTCAGATCTAATTGCTTTTGACTGTCCATCACTTTGATCATTCTTGCTGTAGGGCTAGACTTTTCCTGGCCTGGTCTCTGTAGGTGCATGCTGGACTTCTAAGCCAGTTGGCCATCCTGCATTTGGAGGGAACAAGCTGGGGACAACAACTGTGGGTTGTTTTAACACCAACATAATGCCGTTCAATGCTTGGTCCTTGTATGCTTCCCTTATATGTTCTGTTTCCTTTTGGGGTTTCTGCTTAGGAGAGATTCAATATCACTCGACCTCCCAACCTTCTCCTTTGTCCCATATCCTGTTTGTCCCGAAACTGGCCTTCCGGGAAGAATTAACTTACCTGTTCTGCAACCTGAGAAGGTATTTAAGTTTGGAGGCCTGATGCAAGATCCAGTTACTGGAATGGAAGTACCAATCCTTGCCATCACTGCTCATCCCCAAACTGGCCAATGGTTGACCTTGGGTGGGACATACCTGAATCCCCTCACAGGGATGGTGACCCCGCTTGAAATCGGAGGGCCCATGAAAGTACAAGAGAGTGAAAAAATCGTTCCTATCCTTGGAGATCGGTTTGGATAATAACACAGGTAGAGAAAAGACTTGATTGTTGGCCTAGTTTTTGTTCAAGAGAGAGGTGGGAGGAGGGTCATGTCTTGGTGGAAAGGTGTGATCACTGAAAAAGGGAGTGGCTTCACTTTTAGAATTACCAGCAAATTGATATATGCTAAATAAGATATCCATCTCCAATAAAGTTAAAACTAACCTTCCATTTGTTATTGTGGGAAAGACGAAGAGTAACTCACCTGTGTGTCTATGATTGGTCACTTATGTGGGAGCGAGATGACAATTTCAAGAGTTTGTGTTCCTGCTAAGGGTTCCTTATCTTTAAACTGGGTGGACTGGACTATCTGTCCAGGGGAGGATACCTACAATCAGAACTGGGCATCCATGTAGTTAGATGACCGTAAAGTAGGACATCCCTTTCCTGCACATGACACATAAGGAAAGCACTCTTAGTCTGTTCCTTGATGCCTCCAAAGGTTCACTAGCATGGGATTGGAAGTTCTACCATCCACCTGGATGGTACCACAATCCTGGAGGTTTCGTTGCTAGTCTTAGAACCATAGAATGGAAGAGTTGGAAGGAACCATGAAAATCTTTTGGCCCAACCTGCTGCCCAAAGATCAATCTTCCAGGAATTCTGAATTGTTTTTCATGAGCTACAGTAGTTCTCATCTCCAGATGTTTTGCACTGAGGATCCCAGTTTTTTTAACATTTTGAGTTCTTCCATAATTACTCCTTTGAGTTTTGTGATTTGGCAATAGTTAACAAGCAAGGACAAGGGGAAGCAAATGGCCCTTTTCTAGGGAATGATGGTTATTCTAGCCCCCTAGTTTTGATGAGAAGCCCAGGTGGTTAAGAAGTAGACCTTTACCTGGACTACAGCCTACACGCAAGCCCATAGAGAAAAGCCATGGATTGTTCA
Source organism: Bothrops alternatus (assembly GCA_034064705.1). Lineage (NCBI taxonomy): Eukaryota > Metazoa > Chordata > Lepidosauria > Squamata > Viperidae > Bothrops > Bothrops alternatus. Next base: position 2,661 of record JARGCV010000184.1, on the reverse strand, counting down.
AAATATTATTTCAGAAGATAAGGAAAAATCAATACAGTTTCCTGCTTTGTCAAATACAGAGGCAGAATGAATATATATTGACAATAGAGAGATTACTTGGAAGAAAGCAATGAAAAGTAATGAAAAGACTCTATTCATTAAGTCAGCTGCCCCAGCTGCTTTGACTCTCTCAAAAAGTAGTTTAGCCAATCAATAAATGTAATAAACAAGGCATTAAAAATAGGTTTGCTTTGGTCTTCTAAGCTCAGGAGCTTAGAAAACATTTTCCATTCTGTCCAGCATTGTACCATTGATTTTTAATAATGAAAGCCAACCCATTTATGATTTTCTGAAAATTCAGTCAGTTCTACGATACTGATTAAATGGGGCACCTCAAAATCTAGTGGGTCTTGCTTTGCTCCACATCCAGATGAATTTCAAAGAAAATGAACTGAGGTCTATTTCAGAAAAAAGAACGGTCCACATAGCTGACTCCCTGTTGTGGCTTCTATATAGGAGAAGAAATAGAGCTTAAAAATCAGGATGAGCTGAGATGGACTAATGTTCTCTTGCTGTTCTCCAAACACAGGAATCGTTGTTCCACTAGGAGGACTACAAGGTCCTTCTGGAGACCTTCTGCTTCCTGGAGATCCTTTTGTGGAACCCTTGAGTGGCAAGATGGCTCGCCTGCAGGGCCTCTCCCTTCGGCAGGACAAAATAGTACCTCATGCAGGCAGTTACCAGGTGCTCTTGGAAGCCAACGTCCTCATCGCCCAGATCCTTGTGGTGAAAGTCCTGCAGGAATATAAAGACTCAGTTAGCAAGGATCTATGCCCAATGGTCAGGTTGACAAAAATTCTCAATGGGCCAGAGGAAGCCATGGAAACGGCACTGGCCCACAAGATTGGTTATTTGATGTACTACCTACAGAACCTGGAGAAGCAACGAGGTGGTGCTTCCAGTGTCAAGAGAACTGGTGGAAAGCTGGGTGGGTGTTGGCATGGATTAAGTTGTTGTTGGGAGGAGCTACAGAGCTTGGGATAGACTTGATGGTCAGTGCAGTTGGGTAACAGGAAAGACTCTGCACTCTCTCCCCAGTTGAGTGCCCAAGTCTTTGCTATTGTTTCTTCTTTCATAATTGAATAGTTGTTATTCTGTCTTTTTGGAGCTATCTAAAATTGATTGTGTGTCATGAAGTCATCGTTGACTCCTAGCAACCATCTAGATAGATGATTTTCCATGATGATCTATGTCTAACTTGCTCTTTCAGGTCTTCTAAGGTTGCCCTGATCTATTCATCAGCTTCAAATATAGCTGTTAAATACAATCTGTGCTTTGCCTGTTATTCATAAGGGGAGGGGAGGGGAGGGGAAAGAAAGAAAGAAAGAAAGAAAGAAAGAAAGAAAAGAAAGAAAGAAAGAAAGAAAGAAAGAAAGAAAGAAAGAAAAGAAAGAAAGAAAGAAAGAAGGAAGGAAGGAAGGAAGGAAGGAAGGAAGGAAGGAAGGAAGGAAGGAAGGAAGGAAGGAAGGAAAGAAGAAACTAGCCATAAATATATATCTCAGCTAGGTTCTCAAAACCTTGATCATTCATTGGCCGTCTAGTTCTGATTTTAGTGATATGTTTTGTCCTTATTATAAACAAATCAGGAATGATCAAGTATCTCAGCACAGAACTTTGGATCCCTGCTGTGTTTGGGATGAAAATTCCAGACCCCGGAAGTTCCGAATTGATGGTTCCCATCCTTGGCGTGGAATGTGATTGGAAAACAGGGCAGCCAGTACCGCTTGCTGGGGTGACAGAAGATGCTAATGGGAAAGGTAAATCTTTCAACTTCAATTAGGATTTTTGTTTTGTTTTGTTTTTTATAACTGCTAGGGAAACGTCTAAATCTTCCATCTATAAAAACGCACACCTCAAGATTTACTTTCTTTGCATGTCTTCTAGGCCTGGTGCCCATCACAATAGGCTCCAGAGCCATCGATCCCATCACAGGGGAGACAGGACCGGTCATTGGCGCACAGACCAACCCTTGGACCAAGGCTGTCCTTCCTGTTGTCCAGCCGCAAGGATGCTTGCCGCGAGAAAATATAGACCCCCGATTTGGTAATGCTCTTCTACCACCTTCGAAGAGCTTTCTCGTCCGGATTCTCCCAACCTCTTTATCACACATGTCGTACTTACAGCTGACTGCCTTGGCCAAGGAGCTGATGGCCAGGAGGGTTTACTGGCACTCCCAACGAGAGAAAGAGCAGGAGATATTTAAAGAGGTGGATCACCTGTTGCATGATATCCTCGATGCTGCCAAGGAAGGAAAAATGGGAAAGGTGAGGCTGGGATGTTCTTGTGGTGTTGATTGCTAGGAAGACTTAAGATACCGGCTGGACCAGCTATTGCTCACCAGATACCCCTCCAGATGCCCAGGGTTACTTCCCAGATGCCCTTCACTTCCCAGACTGGCTAGAGAGGATAGATGGAACAGGTCAGTGCAATTATTCATTAGGGTATTTTCTGTATAGATAGCTCTTGACTTACAACCATCATTTGGGGGCCAATCAAAGATGCAACAGCATTGAGAAAAGTGATTTATGACCACTGACCTACGACGGTCACAGCATCCCTGCAGTCACATGGTCCAAATTTGGGCATTTGGCAACCAGCATGTCTTTAGGGCAGTTGTGCTGT
>JARGCV010000183.1:947500-991043 GCA_034064705.1 Bothrops alternatus | reverse complement strand
GATAGGATAGGATAGGATAGGATAGGATAGGATAGGATAGGATAGGATAGGATAGGATAGGATAGGAGAGAAAGAAGGGGAGGGGAAAAGGGGAGGGGAAAGGAGGAGGGGAGGGGAAGAGGGGAAGGAAAGATAGAAAGGGAGGGGGAAGGGATTGGAAGGGAAGGGAAGGGAAGGGAAGGGGAAAATAGTAGGATAGGATATGATAGGATAAGATAGGATAGGACAGGACCGGAAAGGATAGGATAGGATAAGATAGGATAGGATAGGATAGGAGAGAAAGAAGGGGAGGGGAGCAGGGGAGGGGAAAAGAGGAGGGGAGGGGAAGGTAAAAGAAAGGAGGGGAGGGGAGGAGGGGAAGGAAAGATAGAAGGGGAGGGGGAAGGGATGGGAAGGGAAGGGAAAGGGAAATAATAGGATAGGATAGGATAGGATAGGATAGGATAGGATAGGATAGGATGGGATAGGATAGGATAGGACAGGACAGGACAGGACAGGACAGGACAGGACAGGACAGGACAGGATAGGATAGGATAGGATAGGATAGGATAGGATAGGATAGGAGAGAAAGAGGGGGAGGGGAGCAGGGGAGGGGAAAACAGGAGAGGAGGGGAAGGGAAGGGAAAGGAGGGGAGGGGAGGAGGGGAGGGGAAGGAAAGAGAGAAGGGGAGGGGGAAGGGATGGGAAGGGAAACGAAGGGAAGGGGAAAATAATAGGATAGGATAGGATAGGATAGGATAGGATAGGATAGGATAGGATAGGATAGGATAGGATAGGATAGGATAGGATAGGATAGGATAGGATAGGATAGGATAGGATAGGATAGGATAGGATAGGAGAGAAAGAAGGGGAGGGGAGCAGGGGAGAGGACAAGAGGAGGGGAGGGGAAGGGAAGGGAAAGGAGGGGAGGGGAGGAGGGGAAGGAAAGGGAGAATTGGAGGGGGAAGGGATGGGAAAAGAAGGGAAGGGGGAAATAATAGCATAGGATAGGATAGGATAGGATAGGATAGGATAGGATAGGAGAGAAAGAAGGGGAGGGGAGCAGAGGAGGGGAAAGGAGGAGGGGAAGGGAGGGGAAAGGAGGGGAGGGGAGGAGGGGAAGGAAAGAGAGAAGGGGAGGGGGAAGGGATGGGAAGGGAAGGGAAGGGAAGGGAAGGGGAAAATAATAGGATAGGATAGGGTAGGATAGGGTAGGGTAGGATAGGATAGGATAGGATAGGATAGGATAGGATAGGATAGAAAGAAGGGGAGGGGAGCAGGAGAGGGGAAAAGAGGAGGGGAGGGGAAGGGAAGGGAAAGGAGGGGAGGGGAGGAGGGGAAGGAAAGAGAGAAGGGAAGGGGGAAGGGATGGGATGGGAATGGAAGGGAAGGGGAAAATAATAGGATAGGATAGGATAGGATAGGATAGGATAGGATAGGATAGGATAGGATAGGATAGGATAGGATAGGATAGGATAGGATAGGATAGGATAGGATAGGATAGGATACGATAGGATAGGATACGATAGGATAGGATAGGATAGGATAGGATAGGATACGATAGGAGAGAAAGAAGGGGAGGGGAGCAGGGGAGGGGAAAAGAGGAGGGGAGGGGGAAGGGATAGGAAGGGAAGGGGAATATAATAGGATAGGATAGGATAGGATAGGATAGGATAGGATAGGATAGGATAGGATAGGATAGGATAGGATAGGATAGGATAGGATAGGATAGGATAGGATAGGATAGGATAGGATAGGATAGGATAGGAGAGAAAGAAGGGGAGGAGAGCAGGGGAGGGGAAAACAGGAGGGGCGGGGACGAGAAGGGAAAGGAGGGGATGGGAGGAGGGGAAGGAAAGAGAGAAGGGGAGGGGGATGGGATGGGATGGGAAGGGAAGGGAAGGGAAGGGGAAAATGATAGGATAGGATAGGATAGGATAGGAGAGAAAGAAGGGGAGGGGAGCAGGGGAGGGAAAAAGAGGAGGGGAGGGAAAAAGAGGAGGGGAGGGGAAGGGAAAGGAAAGGAGGGGAGGGGAGGAGGGGAAGGAAAGTGAGAAGGGGAGGGGGAAGGGATGGGAAGGGAAGGGGAAAATAATAGGATAAGATAGGATAGGATAGGATAGGATAGGATAGGATAGGATAGGATAGGATAGGATAGGATAGGATAGGATAGGATAGGATAGGATAGGATAGGATAGGAGAGAAAGAACGAGAGGGGAGCAGGGGAGGGGAAAAGAGGAGGGGAGGGGAAGGTAAAAGAAAGGAGGGGAGGGGAGGAGGGGAAGGAAAGATAGAAGGGGAGGGGGAAGGGATGGGAAGGGAATGGAAAGGGAAAATAATAGGATAGGATAGGATAGGATAGGATAGGATAGGATAGGATAGGATAGGATAGGATAGGATAGGATAGGATAGGATAGGATAGGATAGGATAGGACAGGATAGGATAGGAGAGAAAGAACGGGACAGGAGCAGGGGAGGGGAAAAGAGGAGGGGAGGGGAAGGTAAAAGAAAGGAGGGGAGGGGAGGAGGGGAAGGAAAGATAGAAGGGGAGGGGGAAGGGATGGGAAGGGAAGGGAAGGGGAAAATAATAGGATAGGATAGGATAGGATAGGATAGGATAGGATAGGATAGGATAGGATAGGATAGGATAGGATAGGACAGGACAGGACAGGACAGGATAGGATAGGATAGGATAGGATAGGAGAGAAAGAGGGGGAGGGGAGCAGGGGAAGGGAAAAGAGGAGAGGAGGGGAAGGGAAGGGAAAGAAGGGGAGGGGAGGAGGGGAAGGAAAGAGAGAAGGGGAGGGGGAAGGGATGGGATGGGAAGGGAAGGGGAAAATAATAGGATAGGATAGGATAGGATAGGATAGGATAGGATAGGATAGGATAGGATAGGATAGGATAGGATAGGATAGGATAGGATAGGATAGGATAGGATAGGATAGGAGAGAAAGAAGGGGAGGGGAGCAGGGGAGGGGAAAAGAGGAGGGGAGGGGAAGGGAAGGGAAAGAAGGGGAGGGGAGGAGGGGAAGGAAAGAGAGAAGGGGAGGGGGAAGGGATGGGAAGGGAAGGGAAGGGGAAAATAATAGGATAGGATAGGATACGATAGGATAGGATAGGAAAGGATAGGATAGGATAGGATAGGATAGGATAGGAGAGGAGAGGAGAGGAGAGGAGAGGAGAGGAGAGGAGAGGAGAGGAGAGGAGAGGAGAGGAGAGGAGAGGAGAGGAGAGGAGAGGGGAGGGGAGGGGAAGCGAGGCGAGGAGAGGAGAGGAGAGGAGAGGATAGGATAGGATAGGATAGGATAGGATAGGATAGGAGAGAAAGAAGGGGAGGGGAGCAGGGGAGAGGAAAAGAGGAGAAGAGGGGAAGGGAAGGGAAAGGAGGGGAGGGGAGGAGGGGAAGGAAAGAGAGAAGGGGAGGGGGAAGGGATGGGAAGGGAAACGAAGGGAAGGGGAAAATAATAGGATAGGATAGGATAGGATAGGATAGGATAGGATAGGATAGGATAATGATAGGATAGGATAGGATAGGATAGGATAGGATAGGATAGGATAGGATAGGATAGGATAGGATAGGATAGGATAGGATAGTATAAGATAGGATAGGATAGGATAGGATAGGATAGGATAGGATAGGAGAGAAAGAAGGGGAGGGGAGCAGGGGAGGGGACAAGAGGAGGGGAGGGGAAGGGAAGGGAAAGGAGGGGAGGGGAGGAGGGGAAGGAAAGAGAGAAGGGGAGGGGGAAGGGATGGGAAAAGAAGGGAAGGGGAAAATAATAGGACAGGATAGGATAGGATAGGATAGGATAGGATAGGATAGGATAGGATAGGATAGGATAGGATAGGATAGGATAGGATAGGATAGGATAGGATAGGATAGGATAGGATAGGATAGGATAGGATAGGATAGGATAGGATAGGATAGGATAGGATAGGATAGGAGAGAAAGAAGGGGAGGGGAGCAGAGGAGGGGAAAAGAGGAGGGGAAGGGAAGGGAAAGGAGGGGAGGGGAGGAGGGGAAGGAAAGAGAGAAGGGGAGGGGGAAGGGATGGGAAGGGAAGGGAAGGGAAGGGGAAAATAATAGGATAGGGTAGGGTAGGGTAGGATAGGATAGGATAGGATAGGATAGGATAGGATAGAAAGAAGGGGAGGGGAGCAGGAGAGGGGAAAAGAGGAGGGGAGGGGAAGGGAAGGGAAGGGAAAGGAGGGGAGGGGAGGAGGGGAAGGAAAGAGAGAAGGGGAGGGGGAAGGGATGGGATGGGAATGGAAGGGAAGGGGAAAATAATAGGATAGGATAGGATAGGATAGGATAGGATAGGATAGGATAGGATAGGATAGGATAGGATAGGATAGGATAGGATAGGATAGGATAGGATAGGATAGGATAGGATAGGATAGGATAGGATAGGATAGGATACGATAGGAGAGAAAGAAGGGGAGGGGAGCAGGGGAGGGGAAAAGAGGAGGGGAGGGGGAAGGGATGGGAAGGGAAGGGAAAAATAATAGGATAGGATAGGATAGGATAGGATAGGATAGGATAGGATAGGATAGGATAGGATAGGATAGGATAGGATAGGATAGGATAGGATAGGAAAGAAAGAAGGGGAGGAGAGCAGGGGAGGGGAAAACAGGAGGGGAGGGGACGAGAAGGGAAAGGAGGGGAGGGGAGGAGGGGAAGGAAAGAGAGAAGGGGAGGGGGATATGATGGGAAGGGAAGGGAAGGGGAAAATGATAGGATAGGATAGGATAGGATAGGATAGGATAGGATAGGAGAGAAAGAAGGGGAGGGGAGCAGGGGAGGGAAAAAGAGGAGGGGAGGGGAAGGGAAAGGAAAGGAGGGGAGGGGAGGAGGGGAAGGAAAGTGAGAAGGGGAGGGGGAAGGGATGGGAAGGGAAGGGAAAAATAATAGGATAAGATAGGATAGGATAGGATAGGATAGGATAGGATAGGATAGGATAGGATAGGATAGGATGGGATGGGATGGGATGGGATAGGATAGGATAGGATAGGATAGGATAGGATAGGATAGGATAGGATAGGATAGGATAGGATAGGATAGGATAGGAGAGAAAGAAGGGGAGGGGAGCAGGGGAGGGGAAAAGAGGAGGGGAGGGGAAGGTAAAAGAAAGGAGGGGAGGGGAGGAGGGGAAGGAAAGATAGAAGGGGAGGGGGAAGGATGGGAAGGGAAGGGAAAGGGAAAATAATAGGATAGGATAGGATAGGATAGGATAGGATAGGGTAGGGTAGGGTAGGGTAGGGTAGGGTAGGGTAGGATAGGATAGGATAGGATAGGATAGGATAGGATAGGATAGGATAGGATAGGAGAGAAAGAAGGGGAGGGGAGCAGGGGAGGGGAAAGGAGGAGGGGAGGGGAAGAGGGGAAGGAAAGATAGAAGGGGAGGGGGAAGGAATTGGAAGGGAAGGGAAGGGAAGGGGAAAATAATAGGATAGGATATGATAGGATAAGATAGGATAGGACAGGACCGGAAAGGATAGGATAGGATAAGATAGGATAGGATAGGATAGGAGAGAAAGAAGGGGAGGGGAGCAGGGGAGGGGAAAAGAGGAGGGGAGGGGAAGGTAAAAGAAAGGAGGGGAGGGGAGGAGGGGAAGGAAAGATAGAAGGGGAGGGGGAAGGGATGGGAAGGGAAGGGAAAGGGAAATAATAGGATAGGATAGGATAGGATAGGATAGGATAGGATAGGATAGGATAGGATAGGATAGGATAGGATAGGATAGGATAGGATAGGATAGGATAGGATAGGATAGGACAGGACAGGACAGGACAGGACAGGACAGGATAGGATAGGATAGGATAGGATAGGATAGGATAGGATAGGATAGGATAGGATAGGATAGGAGAGAAAGAGGGGGAGGGGAGCAGGGGAGGGGAAAAGAGGAGAGGAGGGGAAGGGAAAGAAGGGGAGGGGAGGAGGGGAAGGAAAGAGAGAAGGGGAGGGGGAAGGGATGGGATGGGAAGGGAAGGGGAAAATAATAGAATAGGATAGGATAGGATAGGATAGGATAGGATAGGATAGGATAGGATAGGATAGGATAGGATAGGATAGGATAGGATAGGATAGGAGAGAAAGAAGGGGAGGGGAGCAGGGGAGGGGAAAAGAGGAGGGGAGGGGGAAGGGATGGGAAGGGAAGGGAAAAATAATAGGATAGGATAGGATAGGATAGGATAGGATAGGATAGGATAGGATAGGATAGGATAGGATAGGAGAGAAAGAAGGGGAGGAGAGCAGGGGAGGGGAAAACAGGAGGGGAGGGGACGAGAAGGGAAAGGAGGGGAGGGGAGGAGGGGAAGGAAAGAGAGAAGGGGAGGGGGAAGGGATGGGAAGGGAAGGGAAGGGGAAAATGATAGGATAGGATAGGATAGGATAGGATAGGATAGGATAGGATAGGATAGGAGAGAAAGAAGGGGAGGGGAGCAGGGGAGGGGAAAAGAGGAGGGGAGGGGAAGGGAAAGGAAAGGAGGGGAGGGGAGGAGGGGAAGGAAAGAGAGAAGGGGAGGGGGAAGGGATGGGAAGGGAAGGGAAAAATAATAGGATAAGATAGGATAGGATAGGATAGGATAGGATAGGATAGGATAGGATAGGATAGGATAGGATAGGATAGGATGGGATGGGATGGGATGGGATAGGACAGGACAGGATAGGATAGGATAGGATAGGATAGGATAGGATAGGATAGGATAGGATAGGATAGGATAGGATAGGAGAGAAAGAAGGGGAGGGGAGCAGGGGAGGGGAAAAGAGGAGGGGAGGGGAAGGTAAAAGAAAGGAGGGGAGGGGAGGAGGGGAAGGAAAGATAGAAGGGGAGGGGGAAGGATGGGAAGGGAAGGGAAAGGGAAAATAATAGGATAGGATAGGATAGGATAGGATAGGATAGGGTAGGGTAGGGTAGGGTAGGGTAGGGTAGGGTAGGGTAGGATAGGATAGGATAGGATAGGATAGGATAGGATAGGATAGGATAGGATAGGATAGGATAGGAGAGAAAGAAGGGGAGGGGAGCAGGGGAGGGGAAAGGAGGAGGGGAGGGGAAGAGGGGAAGGAAAGATAGAAGGGGAGGGGGAAGGAATTGGAAGGGAAGGGAAGGGAAGGGGAAAATAATAGGATAGGATAGGATAGGATAGGATAGGATAGGATAGGGTAGGGTAGGGTAGGGTAGGATAGGATAGGATAGGATAGGATAGGATAGGATAGGATAGGATAGGATAGGATAGGATAGGAGAGAAAGAAGGGGAGGGGAGCAGGGGAGGGGAAAGGAGGAGGGGAGGGGAAGAGGGGAAGGAAAGATAGAAGGGGAGGGGGAAGGAATTGGAAGGGAAGGGAAGGGAAAGGGAAATAATAGGATAGGATAGGATAGGATAGGATAGGATAGGATAGGATAGGATAGGATAGGATAGGATAGGATAGGATAGGATAGGATAGGATAGGATAGGATAGGACAGGACAGGACAGGACAGGACAGGATAGGATAGGATAGGATAGGATAGGATAGGATAGGATAGGATAGGATAGGATAGGAGAGAAAGAGGGGGAGGGGAGCAGGGGAGGTGAAAAGAGGAGAGGAGGGGAAGGGAAGGGAAAGAAGGGGAGGGGAGGAGGGGAAGGAAAGAGAGAAGGGGAGGGGGAAGGGATGGGATGGGAAGGGAAGGGGAAAATAATAGAATAGGATAGGATAGGATAGGATAGGATAGGATAGGATAGGATAGGATAGGATAGGATAGGATAGGATAGGATAGGATAGGATAGGATAGGATAGGATAGGATAGGATAGGATAGGATAGGAGAGAAAGAAGGGGAGGGGAGCAGGGGAGGGGAAAAGAGGAGGGGAGGGGAAGGTAAAAGAAAGGAGGGGAGGGGAGGAGGGGAAGGAAAGATAGAAGGGGAGGGGGAAGGATGGGAAGGGAAGGGAAAGGGAAAATAATAGGATAGGATAGGATAGGATAGGATAGGATAGGGTAGGATAGGATAGGATAGGATAGGATAGGATAGGATAGGATAGGATAGGATAGGATAGGATAGGATAGGATAGGATAGGACAGGACAGGACAGGACAGGACAAGGCAGGACAGGACAGGACAGGACAGGACAGGATAGGATAGGATAGGATAGGATAGGATAGGATAGGATAGGATAGGAGAGAAAGAGGGGGAGGGGAGCAGGGGAGGGGAAAACAGGAGAGGAGGGGAAGGGAAGGGAAAGGAGGGGAGGGGAGGAGGGGAAGGAAAGAGAGAAGGGGAGGGGGAAGGGATGGGAAGGGAAACGAAGGGAAGGGGAAAATAATAGGATAGGATAGGATAGGATAGGATAGGATAGGATAGGATAGGATAGGATAGGATAGGATAGGATAGGATAGGATAGGATAGGATAGGATAGGATAGGATAGGACAGGACAGGACAGGACAGGATAGGATAGGGTAGGATAGGAGAGAAAGAGGGGGAGGGGAGCAGGGGAGGGGAAAAGAGGAGAGGAGGGGAAGGTAAAAGAAAGGAGGGGAGGGGAGGAGGGGAAGGAAAGATAGAAGGGGAGGGGGAAGGAAGGGAAGGGAAGGGAAAGGGAAAATAATAGGATAGGATAGGATAGGATAGGATAGGATAGGATAGGATAGGATAGGGTAGGGTAGGGTAGGGTAGGGTAGGGTAGGATAGGATAGGATAGGATAGGATAGGATAGGGTAGGGTAGGGTAGGATAGGATAGGATAGGATAGGATAGGATAGGATAGGATATGATAGGATAGGATAGGATAGGATAGGATAGGAGAGAAAGAAGGGGAGGGGAGCAGGGGAGAGGACAAGAGGAGGGGAGGGGAAGGGAAGGGAAAGGAGGGGAGGGGAGGAGGGGAAGGAAAGGGAGAAGGGGAGGGGGAAGGGATGGGAAAGGAAGGGAAGGGGGAAATAATAGGATAGGATAGGATAGGATAGGATAGGATAGGATAGGATAGGATAGGAGAGAAAGAAGGGGAGGGGAGCAGAGGAGGGGAAAGGAGGAGGGGAAGGGAGGGGAAAGGAGGGGAGGGGAGGAGGGGAAGGAAAGAGAGAAGGGGAGGGGGAAGGGATGGGAAGGGAAGGGAAGGGGAAAATAATAGGATAGGATAGGGTAGGATAGGATAGGATAGGATAGGATAGGATAGGATAGGATAGAAAGAAGGGGAGGGGAGCAGGGGAGGGGAAAAGAGGAGGGGAGGGGAAGGTAAAAGAAAGGAGGGGAGGGGAGGAGGGGAAGGAAAGATAGAAGGGGAGGGGGAAGGATGGGAAGGGAAGGGAAAGGGAAAATAATAGGATAGGATAGGATAGGATAGGATAGGATAGGGTAGGGTAGGGTAGGGTAGGGTAGGGTAGGGTAGGGTAGGATAGGATAGGATAGGATAGGATAGGATAGGATAGGATAGGATAGGATAGGATAGGATAGGGTAGGGTAGGGTAGGATAGGATAGGATAGGATAGGATAGGATAGGATAGGATAGGATAGGATAGGATAGGATAGGATAGGATAGGATAGGATAGGATAGGATAGGATAGGAGAGAAAGAAGGGGAGGGGAACAGGGGAGGGGAAAGGAGGAGGGGAGGGGAAGAGGGGAAGGAAAGATAGAAAGGGAGGGGGAAGGGATTGGAAGGGAAGGGAAGGGAAGGGAAGGGAAGGGGAAAATAATAGGATAGGATATGATAGGATAAGATAGGATAGGACAGGACCGGAAAGGATAGGATAGGATAAGATAGGATAGGATAGGATAGGAGAGAAAGAAGGGGAGGGGAGCAGGGGAGGGGAAAAGAGGAGGGGAGGGGAAGGTAAAAGAAAGGAGGGGAGGGGAGGAGGGGAAGGAAAGATAGAAGGGGAGGGGGAAGGGATGGGAAGGGAAGGGAAGGGAAAGGGAAATAATAGGATAGGATAGGATAGGATAGGATAGGATAGGATAGGATAGGATAGGATAGGATAGGATAGGATAGGATAGGATAGGATAGGATAGGACAGGACAGGAGAGGACAGGACAGGACAGGACAGGATAGGATAGGATAGGATAGGATAGGAGAGAAAGAGGGGGAGGGGAGCAGGGGAGGGGAAAACAGGAGAGGAGGGGAAGGGAAGGGAAAGGAGGGGAGGGGAGGAGGGGAGGGGAAGGAAAGAGAGAAGGGGAGGGGGAAGGGATGGGAAGGGAAACGAAGGGAAGGGGAAAATAATAGGATAGGATAGGATAGGATAGGATAGGATAGGATAGGATAGGATAGGATAGGATAGGATAGGATAGGATAGGATAGGATAGGATAGGATAGGATAGGATAGGATAGGAGAGAAAGAAGGGGAGGGGAGCAGGGGAGAGGACAAGAGGAGGGGAGGGGAAGGGAAGGGAAAGGAGGGGAGGGGAGGAGGGGAAGGAAAGGGAGAATTGGAGGGGGAAGGGATGGGAAAAGAAGGGAAGGGGGAAATAATAGCATAGGATAGGATAGGATAGGATAGGATAGGATAGGATAGGATAGGATAGGATAGGATAGGAGAGAAAGAAGGGGAGGGGAGCAGAGGAGGGGAAAGGAGGAGGGGAAGGGAGGGGAAAGGAGGGGAGGGGAGGAGGGGAAGGAAAGAGAGAAGGGGAGGGGGAAGGGATGGGAAGGGAAGGGAAGGGAAGGGGAAAATAATAGGATAGGATAGGGTAGGATAGGATAGGGTAGGATAGGATAGGATAGGATAGGATAGAAAGAAGGGGAGGGGAGCAGGAGAGGGGAAAAGAGGAGGGGAGGGGAAGGGAAGGGAAAGGAGGGGAGGGGAGGAGGGGAAGGAAAGAGAGAAGGGGAGGGGGAAGGGATGGGATGGGAATGGAAGGGAAGGGGAAAATAATAGGATAGGATAGGATAGGATAGGATAGGATAGGATAGGATAGGATAGGATAGGATAGGATAGGATAGGATACGATAGGATAGGATAGGATAGGATAGGATAGGATACGATAGGATAGGATACGATAGGAGAGAAAGAAGGGGAGGGGAGCAGGGGAGGGGAAAAGAGGAGGGGAGGGGGAAGGGATGGGAAGGGAAGGGGAATATAATAGGATAGGATAGGATAGGATAGGATAGGATAGGATAGGATAGGATAGGATAGGATAGGATAGGATAGGATAGGATAGGATAGGATAGGATAGGATAGGATAGGATAGGATAGGAGAGAAAGAAGGGGAGGGGAAAGGAGGAGGGGAGGGGAAGAGGGGAAGGAAAGATAGAAAGGGAGGGGGAAGGGATTGGAAGGGAAGGGAAGGGAAGGGAAGGGGAAAATAATAGGATAGGATATGATAGGATAAGATAGGATAGGACAGGACCGGAAAGGATAGGATAGGATAAGATAGGATAGGATAGGATAGGAGAGAAAGAAGGGGAGGGGAGCAGGGGAGGGGAAAAGAGGAGGGGAGGGGAAGGTAAAAGAAAGGAGGGGAGGGGAGGAGGGGAAGGAAAGATAGAAGGGGAGGGGGAAGGGATGGGAAGGGAAGGGAAAGGGAAATAATAGGATAGGATAGGATAGGATAGGATAGGATAGGATAGGATAGGATAGGATAGGATAGGATAGGATAGGATAGGATAGGATAGGATAGGATAGGACAGGACAGGACAGGACAGGACAGGACAGGACAGGACAGGACAGGATAGGATAGGATAGGATAGGATAGGAGAGAAAGAGGGGGAGGGGAGCAGGGGAGGGGAAAACAGGAGAGGAGGGGAAGGGAAGGGAAAGGAGGGGAGGGGAGGAGGGGAGGGGAAGGAAAGAGAGAAGGGGAGGGGGAAGGGATGGGAAGGGAAACGAAGGGAAGGGGAAAATAATAGGATAGGATAGGATAGGATAGGATAGGATAGGTTAGGATAGGATAGGATAGGATAGGATAGGATAGGATAGGATAGGATAGGATAGGATAGGATAGGATAGGATAGGAGAGAAAGAAGGGGAGGGGAGCAGGGGAGAGGACAAGAGGAGGGGAGGGGAAGGGAAGGGAAAGGAGGGGAGGGGAGGAGGGGAAGGAAAGGGAGAATTGGAGGGGGAAGGGATGGGAAAAGAAGGGAAGGGGGAAATAATAGCATAGGATAGGATAGGATAGGATAGGATAGGATAGGATAGGATAGGATAGGAGAGAAAGAAGGGGAGGGGAGCAGAGGAGGGGAAAGGAGGAGGGGAAGGGAGGGGAAAGGAGGGGAGGGGAGGAGGGGAAGGAAAGAGAGAAGGGGAGGGGGAAGGGATGGAAGGGAAGGGAAGGGAAGGGAAGGGGAAAATAATAGGATAGGATAGGGTAGGATAGGATAGGGTAGGATAGGATAGGATAGGATAGGATAGGATAGAAAGAAGGGGAGGGGAGCAGGAGAGGGGAAAAGAGGAGGGGAGGGGAAGGGAAGGGAAAGGAGGGGAGGGGAGGAGGGGAAGGAAAGAGAGAAGGGAAGGGGGAAGGGATGGGATGGGAATGGAAGGGAAGGGGAAAATAATAGGATAGGATAGGATAGGATAGGATAGGATAGGATAGGATAGGATAGGATAGGATAGGATAGGATAGGATAGGATAGGATAGGATAGGATACGATAGGATACGATACGATACGATAGGAGAGAAAGAAGGGGAGGGGAGCAGGGGAGGGGAAAAGAGGAGGGGAGGGGGAAGGGATGGGAAGGGAAGGGGAATATAATAGGATAGGATAGGATAGGATAGGATAGGATAGGATAGGATAGGATAGGATAGGATAGGATAGGATAGGATAGGATAGGATAGGATAGGATAGGATAGGATAGGATAGGATAGGAGAGAAAGAAGGGGAGGAGAGCAGGGGAGGGGAAAACAGGAGGGGCGGGGACGAGAAGGGAAAGGAGGGGATGGGAGGAGGGGAAGGAAAGAGAGAAGGGGAGGGGATGGGATGGGATGGGAAGGGAAGGGAAGGGAAGGGGAAAATGATAGGATAGGATAGGATAGGATAGGATAGGAGAGAAAGAAGGGGAGGGGAGCAGGGGAGGGAAAAAGAGGAGGGGAGGGAAAAAGAGGAGGGGAGGGGAAGGGAAAGGAGGGGAGGGGAGGAGGGGAAGGAAAGTGAGAAGGGGAGGGGGAAGGGATGGGAAGGGAAGGGGAAAATAATAGGATAAGATAGGATAGGATAGGATAGGATAGGATAGGATAGGATAGGATAGGATGGGATGGGATGGGATGGGATGGGATGGGATGGGATGGGATAGGATAGGATAGGATAGGATAGGATAGGATAGGATAGGATAGGATAGGATAGGATAGGATAGGAGAGAAAGAACGAGAGGGGAGCAGGGGAGGGGAAAAGAGGAGGGGAGGGGAAGGTAAAAGAAAGGAGGGGAGGGGAGGAGGGGAAGGAAAGATAGAAGGGGAGGGGGAAGGGATGGGAAGGGAAGGGAAAGGGAAAATAATAGGATAGGATAGGATAGGATAGGATAGGATAGGATAGGATAGGATAGGATAGGATAGGATAGGATAGGATAGGATAGGATAGGATAGGAGAGAAAGAACGGGACAGGAGCAGGGGAGGGGAAAAGAGGAGGGGAGGGGAAGGTAAAAGAAAGGAGGGGATGGGAGGAGGGGAAGGAAAGAGAGAAGGGGAGGGGGAAGGGATGGGAAGGGAAGGGAAGGGAAGGGGAAAATAATATGATAGGATAGGATAGGATAGGATAGGATAGGATAGGATAGGATAGGATAGGATAGGATAGGATAGGATAGGATAGGACAGGACAGGACAGGACAGGACAGGACAGGATAGGATAGGATAGGATAGGATAGGAGAGAAAGAGGGGGAGGGGAGCAGGGGAGGGGAAAAGAGGAGAGGAGGGGAAGGGAAGGGAAAGAAGGGGAGGGGAGGAGGGGAAGGAAAGAGAGAAGGGGAGGGGGAAGGGATGGGATGGGAAGGGAAGGGGAAAATAATAGGATAGGATAGGATAGGATAGGATAGGATAGGATAGGATAGGATAGGATAGGATAGGATAGGATAGGATAGGATAGGAGAGAAAGAACGGGAGGGGAGCAGGGGAGGGGAAAAGAGGAGGCGAGGGGAAGGGAAGGGAAAGAAGGGGAGGGGAGGAGGGGAAGGAAAGAGAGAAGGGGAGGGGGAAGAGATGGGAAGGGGATGGAAGGGGAAAATAATAGGATAGGATAGGATACGATAGGATACGATAGGAAAGGATAGGATAGGATAGGATAGGAGAGGAGAGGAGAGGAGAGGAGAGGGGAGGGGAGGGGAGGCGAGGAGAGGAGAGAAAGAAGGGGAGGGGAGCAGAGGAGGGGAAAAGAGGAGGGGAAGGGAAGGGAAAGGAGGGGAGGGGAGGAGGGGAAGGAAAGAGAGAAGGGGAGGGGGAAGGGATGGGAAGGGAAGGGAAGGGAAGGGGAAAATAATAGGATAGGGTAGGGTAGGGTAGGGTAGGATAGGATAGGATAGAAAGAAGGGGAGGGGAGCAGGAGAGGGGAAAAGAGGAGGGGAGGGGAAGGGAAGGGAAAGGAGGGGAGGGGAGGAGGAGAAGGAAAGAGAGAAGGGGAGGGGGAAGGGATGGGATGGGAATGGAAGGGAAGGAGAAAATAATAGGATAGGATAGGATAGGATAGGATAGGATAGGATAGGATAGGATAGGATAGGATAGGATAGGATAGGATAGGATAGGATAGGATACGATAGGATAGGATAGGATAGGATAGGATAGGATAGGATAGGATACGATAGGAGAGAAAGAAGGGGAGGGGAGCAGGGGAGGGGAAAAGAGGAGGGGAGGGGGAAGGGATGGGAAGGGAAGGGAAAAATAATAGGATAGGATAGGATAGGATAGGATAGGATAGGATAGGATAGGATAGGATAGGATAGGATAGGATAGGATAGGATAGGATAGGATAGGATAGGAGAGAAAGAAGGGGAGGAGAGCAGGGGAGGGGAAAACAGGAGGGGAGGGGACGAGAAGGGAAAGGAGGGGAGGGGAGGGGAGGAGGGGAAGGAAAGAGAGAAGGGGAGGGGGATGGGATGGGAAGGGAAGGGAAGGGGAAAATGATAGGATAGGATAGGATAGGATAGGAGAGAAAGAAGGGGAGGGGAGCAGGGGAGGGAAAAAGAGGAGGGGAGGGGAAGGGAAAGGAAAGGAGGGGAGGGGAGGAGGGGAAGGAAAGTGAGAAGGGGAGGGGGAAGGGATGGGAAGGGAAGGGAAAAATAATAGGATAAGATAGGATAGTATAGGATAGGATAGGATAGGATAGGATAGGATAGGATAGGATAGGATAGGATAGGATAGGATAGGATAGGATGGGATGGGATGGGATAGGATAGGATAGGATAGGATAGGATAGGATAGGAGAGGATAGGATAGGATAGGATAGGATAGGATAGGATAGGATAGGATAGGATAGGATAGGAGAGAAAGAAGGGGAGGGGAGCAGGGGAGGGGAAAAGAGGAGGGGAGGGGAAGGTAAAAGAAAGGAGGGGATGGGAGGAGGGGAAGGAAAGAGAGAAGGGGAGGGGGAAGGGATGGGAAGGAAGGGAAGGGAAGGGGAAAATAATAGGATAGGATAGGATAGGATAGGATAGGATAGGATAGGATAGGATAGGATAGGATAGGATAGGATAGGATAGGATAGGATAGGATAGGATAGGATAGGAGAGAAAGAAGGGGAGGGGAGCAGGGAGGGGAAAGAGGAGGGGAGGGGAAGGGAAGGGAAAGAAGGGGAGGGGAGGAGGGGAAGGAAAGAGAGAAGGGGAGGGGGAAGGGATGGGAAGGGAAAGGAAATGGAATGAAGGGAAATAGGATAGGATAGGATAGGATAGGATAGGATAGGATAGGATAGGATAGATAGGATAGGATAGGATAGGATAGGATAGGATAGGATAGGATAGGATAGGATAGGATAGGATAGGATAGGAGAGAAAGAAGGGGAGGGGAGCAGGGGAGAGGACAAGAGGAGGGGAGGGGAAGGGAAGGGAAGGAGGGGAGGGGAGGAGGGGAAGGAAAGAGAGAAGGGGAGGGGGAAGGATGGGAAAAGAAGGGAAGGGGAAAATAATAGGATAGGATAGGATAGGATAGGATAGGATAGGATAGGATAGAAGATAGGATAGGATAGGATAGGATAGGATAGGATAGGAGAGAAAGAAGGGGAGGGGAGCAGGGGAGGGAAAAAGAGGAGGGGAGGGGAAGGGAAGGGAAAGGAGGGGAGGGGAGGAGGGGAAGGAAAGTGAGAAGGGGAGGGGGAAGGGATGGGAAGGGAAGGGGAAAATAATAGGATAGGATAGGATTAGGATAGGATAGGATAGGATAGGATAGGATAGGATAGGATAGGATAGGATAGGATAGGATAGGATAGGATAGAAGAAGGGGAAGGAGCAGGAGAGGGGAAAAGCGGAGGGGAGGGGAAGGGAAGGGAAAGGAGGGGAGGGGAGGAGGGGAAGGAAAGAGAGAAGGGGAGGGGGAAGGGATGGGAAGGGAAGGGAAGGGAAGGGAAGGGAAGGGGAAAATAATAGGATAGGATAGGATAGGATATGATAGGATAGGATAGGATAGGATAGGATAGGATAGGATAGGATAGGATAGGATAGGAGAGAAAGAAGGGGAGGGGAGCAGGGGAGGGGAAAAGAGGAGGGGAAAAGATGAGGGGAGGGGAAGGTAAAAGAAAGGAGGGGAGGGGAGGAGGGGAAGGAAAGATAGAAGGGGAGGGGGAAGGGATGGGAAGGGAAGGGAAAGGGAAAATAATAGGATAGGATAGGATAGGATAGGATAGGATAGGATAGGATAGGATAGGATAGGATAGGAGAGAAAGAAGGGGAGGGGAGCAGGGGAGGGGAAAGGAGGAGGGGAGGGGAAGAGGGGAAGGAAAGACGAGAAGGGGAGGGGGAAGGGATGGGAAGGGAAAGGAAGGGAAGGGGAAAATAATAGGATAGGATAAGATAGGATTGGACAGGACAGGAAAGGATAGGATAGGATAGGCTTCCGGTGGCTCCGCCGGCGTCGCTACGCTTCTCCATTGTGAGGCTCCGTTCCCTGGGTCTGTCAAAGCCGCTAAAAACAGCGACCATCAGCTGATTGTCGCGGTGAAAAATCCCCTCTTCGGGTGAAGAAGAGGTGAAGAACCTAAAGAGCAAGGTTGAGCCCCTCTTAAAGCCCTGGAACAAATTTTCAGGGACTAAGAGGGTGTGCTCCCTAGGCACTTGCAATGCTCCTGCCCAGAGACGCTTCTGTCGGCTGACAGAAAAAGACGTCGCGACCGCCTCTGCTTTCAAGAAAGAAATAACAGAGACTTTTTACAGACGGAGTGAATACAGGAGTCTTTAGTGAATTGCAAGTATTTTGTTACTTTGTTTCTGTCTTTCTACTTATAACTTTCTCGGAATCAACATAATCCTTTCAAAATGGCGATAGTTTTTTTTGCCTAGTGAAAGTGATGGAAAGTGAAACTGAACTTTCTTTCTTCTCTCTCGGAAGTAAAGCCAGAGAAACCATTTTGATTTGAAATACTTTTTTTTTAAATGTTTTTATTAAATTTTACAAAAAATTTTTTACAAAAAAAGAAGAATAATAACTCAACTGATAACAATCATATAACACATTTACCAAACATTTAAATAACTGCTCGGTACCCCCCCACATCCTCCTACACCTAAACTTCCCCCTCCTCTTTCCATCTACTACCTGCTTTCTCCTTTCTCTACATCTCCCCTCCACCCACCTCTATCCCCTATCTCACCCTCTTACCCTCTTCCTACATACCTCAACCTTCACTCCTCCTTCCTCTTTCCTCCAATGTGGGGCCCAGAGGCCACCCGAGCAATCTTTTACTACCTAAAAACATAATCTCATATCACCCCCAAATGCAGTTGAGAAAGCATAATATAACATTTATTAACTCCCTCCCTCCTTCCCCCCCCCCCGGCTTCCCAGAGTGAATACAGAGTAAGAACGCAAGAAACCCCACTAGACTACTCTTATATAACTATTTAACTATATATCGAATATAGTTCCTTTAATTGATATTTCTTTTGTATATAGTCTATCCATTTTCTCCAATCCATCATTAATTCTTCATTTGAGTGGTTCTTCAAGTATGAAGATATCTTAGCCATTTCCACCAAGTTTGCAACTTTTAATGTCCATTCTTCAATAGATGGTATTTCAGATGTCTTCCAATATTGTCCCACCAGCAATCTTGCTGCCATAATCAAATTCCAAATCAACTTAGTCTCTATAGTTGTACAATCTTTTGTAATGCCCAACAAAAACAACTGTGGTGAGAATTCAATACGTTTTTTTCAATATATTTTGGAGAATCCACCATATTTTTATCCAGAAAGCCTTAATTTTTTTACAAGTCCACCAAATGTGAAAATAAGTAGCGTCCATCGAATCACATCTCCAACACTTGGGTTGCATATCTGGATACATAAGTGATAATTTTTTTGGGTCTAGATGCCATCTATAAAACATTTTATAAAATTTTCTCTTAAATGCTGTGCTTGTGTAAATTTTACATTTTTCACCCATATCCTTTTCCAAGTTTCCATCATAATTGGATGTCCAAAATTACATTCCCACTTAATCATACAATCTTTAACTAATTCGTTTCCAGAATCAATTTCTATTAATACATCATATAATCTTTTAATGTGCATAGTTCTTTGATCTCTAACTTGTTTAATTAGTTTTTCATCCTTTAAGGAAAAGCCCATCTTGGCATCTTTATACCATCTAGCCTGAAGTTGTACATGTGAGTACCAATTGTGGGCTATTCCTTCTTCCTTTAACCTATTTAGTGGTTTCAGTTCTAGACTATTCCCTTCTTTAATTAAAAGCTTCTCATAGGGCACCACGTCTTGATTTTGTTGTCTATTTACGCTCTCTATTGCATGTCTGGGAACTGTCCATAAGGGAATTTTTCCATTTAACTTATAATGATACTTTTTCCAGACACGCAGCAGAGAGTTTCTTAACAAATGTTCCTTAAAACTCCTATCCAACTTTTTATCATAAACTAGATACGCGTGAAACCCATACAATAACCCGTACCCTTCTATATTCAATATTCTTTCATTAGTTAAATTAATCCAATCACTTATTGCTACTAGTACTGCAGCATTATAGTATAGCTTAAAATTAGGCATTTTCAACCCACCTCTCTCTCTTATATCTTGAATAATTTTTAATTTAACCCTTGGTTTCTTGCCATTCCAAATAAATCTATTAACACCTTTCTGCCACTCATCTAAATTCCCATCCTTTTTAAGTATTGGTAACATTTGGAATAAAAATAGAAATTTCGGCAATATATTCATTTTGACTGCAGCTATCCTACCCAACATAGACAAATGTAATTTTTTCCAGTTTTCCATTTCTATTTGTACCTTGTTCCATAAAAGTTCATAGTTATTCTTATATAATTTCCCATTTGAAGCTTCTATATAAATTCCTAGATATTTGACTTTCTTAACTATCTCACAACCCGTTAATCTTTCTAAGTCTTGTTTTGATTTATCATCTAAATTTTTAACCAGCATCTTTGTCTTGGATAAATTTAATTTAAAACCTGATACTCTTCCATAATTTCGAATAATCTCCATCAATTTCTGGGCCGACTGTATTGGTTGAGTCAAAGTCACAAGTAAGTCATCCGCAAAAGCACATAATCTATAATCATGTTGTCTAATTTGTACTCCTTTTAATTCATCTGAAGCTCTGATCCTATTCAATAACACCTCTAAAGTTAAAACAAACAGTAAAGGGGATAAAGGACATCCCTGCCTGGTACTTTTCTCTATATTAAATGAGTCTGTTAATTGTCCATTCACAATAATCTGCCCTGTCTGTTTCTGATAAACTGCTGATATAGAGTTGAAAAACTGATCCCCCATTCCCATCTTAACAACAAGTCTTTTCAAAAATGCCCAATTCAGTCTATCAAAAGCTTTTTCTGCATCCAAAAACATTAAAACTGCCGGCACTTGAATATGTTTATCCAGATATTCCAATATATTAACAAGTTGTCGGCTTCCGGTGGCACCGCTGGCATCGCTAGAGTCTCCTCCGTGAGGCTCCGTTCCCTGGGTGTGTAAAGCCGCTAAAAACAGCGACCATCAGCTGTTTGTCGCGGTGAAAAATCCCCTCTTCGGGCGAAGAAGAGGTGAAGAGCTTCAAGAGCAAGGTTGAGCCCCTCTGTAAGCCCTGGAAAATACTTTTCAGGGACTAAGAGGGTGTGCTCCCTAGGCACTTGAAACGCTCCTGCCCAGAGACGCTTCTGTCGCCTGACAGAAAAAGACGTCGCGACCACCTCTGTTTTTAAGAAAGAAACAACAGAGACTTTCTACAGATGGAGTGAATACAGGAGTTTTTAGTGAATTGCAAGTATTTTGTTACTTTGTTTCTGTCTTTCTACTTATAACTTTTCTGGAATCAACATAATCCTTTCAAAATGGCGATAGTTCTTCCTGCCTAGTGAAAGTGATGGAAAGTGAAACTTAACTTTCTTTGTTCTCTCTCGGAAGTAAAGACAGAGAAACCATTTTGATTTGAAATACTTTTTAAACGATATTGTGAATTGGAACTTAAAAGAAAGCAAGAAGAGAGGAAAATTTGGCAATTAAATTTTTACTTTTTTAACCAAAGGGGTTTTTTTTCTTTTTCCCTTTTAAAAAAAATGACGACGAGACAGAAGGCAGCAATAGCGAAGGCGGCTATACCTTCCCCAGGTCAGCTTTCTAAATCACAGTCAAGTACTTTGCCTGCTTCTTCAGCCTCTGCATCTTTGATTCCGACAGAATCTCAAGCCCCTACTCCTAAACAATCCTCCCCAGAAATGCTTACAATGAAAGATTTGCAGGCTGCATTATCTACCGCACTATCCGCACAGTCTGACATGTTGGAGAAAAGGATGGAAGAACACACAGAAGACTTAAGAGGTATGATACAAACTAGTAATATGGAGATAAGAGAAGATATTGTTGAAGCCATTAAAGGGGTCTGGGAATATACTGTGGGAGTGGAAGAAAAGATGGAAGGTGTGGAGCAACAGATGGAGGAAAAAATAGAGGAGATTAAAAGCGATCTTCAGGATCAGGCTGTTATGATACAATATAATCAGATGCAGATGGCTGTTAGAATTAGAGGATTTAAAGAAAATCCAAAGGAGAACCAAGAAGAGTTAAGAAAAATTTTTGTTGAAGCTTTGGCAATTTTTCTGGAAGAGGGAGCTCAAAATGTTGCCTGGCAAATTGAGCGAATATTTAGGATGAATTCACGTATAGCAGCACAAAGAAACTTGCCCAGAGACATTGTGATATATTTTAGCACAAGAAAATTTAGAAACTGGGTTCTTACTAAAGCCTATAATAAACAATTAAGTGTTGCTGGTCAAGAAGTACAGGTGTTGAAGGAGATACCTCCCAAAATGTTGAGATCAAGGAAAGATTATGCATTTCTGACAGAGGAACTTAAAAAAAGAGAGATACAATATAGATGGGAGGCTCCAACTGGACTTTCCCTCTTTTTTCAAAATAACAGATACCGTTTGATTACAGTTGCGAGAGATTTTTTTGAGAATATACTGATGGCTGGTAAATCTACTTCTCCAAGACCTAAGAGGGCGGTTCTTGTAAAAGACATAGAATCACTACAACTTATGGAACCTCAGCTAATTTCAACGTTGGATATGGATAAAGGAGTCGTAGCTGAGCAGCCAGTGCAGTGTATTGATATTTTCCAACCTTTGGATGCAGAGAAAGCTAAAGAGCAAAGGCCTATACGTGAAACTACAAAGAATAAAGTACAATCAGTTTATACAAAGCAAGTTGCATCGATGGAAGCCATGGGAGCAAGGCCTAAGAGGAAGGAAGAAGTTGATCTGGCCTTGCAGAAGCTTCTACAAAAAGGTCATGTCAAATAAATATTTGACATGGAATGTGAATGGTCTAAATTCTCCACAGAAAAGGAAGAAGATATTTCATTATTTGAAGCAATGTAAAAATGACGTAATCTGCTTACAAGAAACTCATATTAGAATTTCTGATCAGAAATACTTGATTAACAATAGGTTGGGGACACAATTTGTGGCAGCATCTCTAGAGAAAAAAAATGGAATTGTTATTTACGTTAAAAATCATATAAAAGCAAAATTAATAGAAGCAGATACTCAAGGTAGATTTTTAGCTATTGAAATTTTACTAGATGGGAAGAAAGTTCTTTTGATGGGTATATATGCTCCAAACCAGCAACAAGGTATATTTTATAAGTTATTACATAAAAAATTAATACAATTGGATTATAGATCTTGTATTTTAATGGGAGATTGGAATGGTATTCTTGATGTTGGTTTGGATAAGAAAAAACTCTCATCTGTTCCGCAATCGCGTACTATCTTTCCTAAATCTTTTTTTGACATTAAGGATGATTTTAGCTTGTCAGATGTATGGAGAGAAAGACATGGTAGGGATCAAGAGTTTACTTTCTTTTCCGATAGACATCAATCATTTTCTAGAATTGATTTTATTTTAACTACTAGTGATTTTATCTTAAGTTTAAAGAAAGTAAAAATTTTACCTAATGTATTGTCAGACCACAACCCGGTTATGATGGAACTAAGGACTGGTCAGTCTTCTAGAAGATCTTGGAGAATTAATGAAAATTTGTTTAAATATGATATGAACGTGGAAGAATGTAAAAAGGCTATGAAGGAATTTTTTATGTTGAATATGAATAGGGAAACGACAATAGAAACGGTGTGGGACTCTAGTAAAGCTCATATGCGTGGTATTTTAATTGAAATGAATGTAAGGTATAGACGTAAACAAGAGGAAAAAAGGAGAGTTTTAGAAGCTGAAATAAGGAAAAAAGAGTTATTATTAATAAAGAAACCAGATGATAGTAACATTAAAGAAGGGATCAAGATTTTACGGAAACAATTTGATATATTGATGACTGACCAAGTTGCCAGGAACTTACAATATGCTAAACACAATACATTTTAATGCTAATAAACCTGGCAGATGGTTGGCTTACACATTAAGGAAAAAACAAAAATCCCGAATAATTGAGAAGGTAGAATATAAGGGACAAGAAGTATTTCAACAAGAACTTATTAAAAAAGCTTTCCTAGAGTTCTACACCAAATTATACTCTGAAGAGAAAGTTCAAGAGAAAGAGATTGATGCCTTTTTACAAAATCAAAATGTTTTGAAAATTACGTTGGAACAAAGAGAAAGATTAAATGCACGGATTACATCAAAAGAAATTATTGCTACAATTAAGCAATTGAAAACGGGTAAATCTCCAGGAACTGATGGTTTAACAGCAATTTATTATAAATGTCTGCAAGAGGAAATGGTGGAACCTTTGAGAGAGTTATTTGTAAATATACAAGAGGGTGGCCGGGTTCCACCTTCATGGAAAATGGCTTATGTCTCCTTGATTCCTAAAGAGGGAAAAGATAATGTTCAAGTAGAAAATTTTAGACCTATTTCGTTGCTAAATACAGATTATAAGATATTTGCAAAAGTTTTGGCCAATAGATTAATGACAGTTTTAACTCAAATAATTCATTCAGATCAAACTGGTTTTTTACAAGGGAGGCAGATGAAAACTAATGTTAGACAGCTTGTTAATATATTGGAATATTTGGATAAACATATTCAAGTGCCGGCAGTTTTAATGTTTTTGGATGCAGAAAAAGCTTTTGATAGACTGAATTGGGCATTCTTGAAAAGACTTGTTGTTAAGATGGGAATGGGGGATCAGTTTTTTAATTCTATATCAGCAGTTTATCAGAAACAGACAGGACAGATTATTGTGAATGGACAATTAACAGACTCATTTAATATAGAGAAAGGTACTAGGCAGGGTTGTCCTTTATCCCCTTTACTGTTTGTCTTAACTTTAGAGGTGTTATTGAATAGGATCAGAGCTTCAGATGAATTAAAAGGAGTACAAATTAGACAACATGATTATAGATTATGTGCTTTTGCGGATGACCTACTTGTGACTCTGACCCAGCCAATACAGTCGGCTCAGAAATTGATGGAGATTATTCGAAATTATGGAAGAGTATCAGGTTTTAAATTAAATTTATCTAAGACAAAGATGTTGGTTAAAAATTTAGATGACAAATCAAAACAAGATTTGGAAAGAATAACGGGTTGTGAGATAGTTAAGAAAGTCAAATATCTAGGAATTTTTATAGAAGCTTCAAATGGGAAACTATATAAGAATAATTATGAACTTTTATGGAATAAGGTACAAATAGAATTGGAAAATTGGAAAAAATTACATTTGTCTATGTTGGGTAGGATAGCTGCAGTCAAAATGAATATATTGCCGAAATTTTTATTTTTATTTCAAATGTTACCAATACTTAAAAAGGATGGGAATTTAGATGAGTGACAGAAAGGTATCAATAGATTTATCTGGAATGGCAAGAAACCGAGGGTTAAATTAAAAATTATTCAAGATATAAGAGAGAGAGGTGGTTTGAAAATGCCTAATTTTAAGCTATATTACAATGCAGCAGTTCTAGTAGCAATAAGTGATTGGATTAACTTAACTAATGAAAGAATATTGAATATAGAAGGGTACGGGTTACTGTATGGGTTTCATGCGTATTTAGTTTATGATAAAAAGTTGGATAGGAGTTTTAAAGAGCATTTATTAAGAAATTCTCTGTTGCGTGTCTGGAAAAAGTATTACTATAAGTTAAATGGGAAAATCCCTTTATGGACAGTTCCCAGGCATGCAATAGAGAGTGTAAATAGACAACAAAATCAAGATGTGGTGCCCTATGAGAAGCTTTTAATTAAAGAAGGAAATAATCTAGAACTGAAATCACTAAATAGGCTAAAGGAAGAAGGATTAGCTCACAATTGGTACTCACATGTACAACTTCAGGATAGATGGTATAAAGATGTTAAGATGGGTTTTTCCTCAGAGGATGAAAAATTAATTAAACAAGTTAGAGATCAAAGAACTATGCACATTAAAAGATTATATGATGTATTAATTGAAATTTATTCTGGAAACAAATTAGTTAAAGATTGTATGATTAAGTGGGAAGGTAATTTCGGATATTCAATTACGATGGAAACTTGGAAAAGGATATGGGTGAAAAATGTAAAATTTACACAAGCACAGCATTTAAGAGAAAATTTTTATAAAATGTTTTATAGATGGCATTTAGACCCCAAAAAACTATCAATTATGTACCCAAATATGCAACCCAAGTGTTGGAGATGCGATTCCATGGATGCTACTTATTTTCACATTTGGTGGACTTGTAAAAAAATTAAGGCTTTTTGGATAAAAATATGGTGGATCCTTCAAAATATATTGAAAAAACGTATTGAATTTTCACCACAGTTATTTTTGTTGGGCATTACAAAAGATTGTACAACCATAGAGACTAAGCTGATTTTGAATTTGATTACGGCAGCAAGATTGCTGGTGGGACAATATTGGAAGACATCTGAAATACCATCTGTTGAAGAATGGACGTTAAAAGTTGCAAATTTGGTGGAAATGGCTAAGATATCTGCATACTTGAAGAACCACTCAAATGAAGAATTTATTTTTTTTTGTATTTAAAGTTATTTACTTTATTTATATTACATTTAAACTTGTCTCCATTAAATTCTCACAGATTAAAATGTTGTAATTTTCATCCATTTTGTGATCCAAGAGCTATTCCGAAAATTATGAGGCTATCCCACACTTCTCTCATACTGCTTCAAGTGTTCATTTCTCTTCAGCTTCTGCAATAATGCAAATTTCCTAGCCTTTGTGCAATAACATTTAGAGCTAATTATTATTATTATCATATTAATTTCTTTTAAATTTTATTGTATTTTGAACTAATGTACACTTACCCAGACTCATAACGGATTGGGACAATTTATAAATACTCTTAAACAACAAACAAAGGGTAAGAGAAGCAGATCATTATCAATAATGAGTCATGGGAAGATCTAATTTTATTTAAAATAAGGAGCCATATTACCACTCAACAGCTGGAAGGTATCTGACAAGATTGCCCTTGGAAAGTATCTGGCAAGATCACCCCATCTTTAAGTAAAACAAAGAAGTACTTCAGAAGCTAAGTAAGCAGTTGTAATCCTTGATTTTTTTTCTCCATTGTTCTAATATAGATTTATATACCCTCCCCCATGGCCTTAACCTGAAGTGCAGAACCTAGGCAGCCTGCAAGTAGGAAAGAATTGCTAATTTTTTGGAGGGGGCGGGGGTAATTTCCTTTATCTCCTGCATCTCTTTGCTGTCTATTTTATGCCAGTTCCCTGGTTTTGTTTCCCTACCAAGCACGTTCTCCACAATCTGGACTGACCAGTTAATAAAAATGCCTGCTGACTGCCTTTCACCTGAAAGTAGTAAATTATTGAACCAGATGATCTAAGACAGAAGAAAGTTGATGCACAGTTTTTCTCTTTCAGATATGTAAATCTGGAGTGATGGCATTGTTTAAATAGAACAGGTATTTCTCAGTTAATAATGATGATTGGGACTGGGGTTTCCATCGCTAAGCAATGCAGTCATATGACCATGCAGCTTAGCAATGGCAAGTCCAGCAGTCCCCAGTTGTCATTGTTAAGTGAGGACCATATGTGATCAAAACTTCTGACTTCCTGCCAGCTTCCCCACTGACTTTGCTTGTAGGAAGCTAGCAGGAAGATCACCAACTGAGGCCATGTGATTACAGGATGCTGATATGGTTAGAAACTTGGGCCAGTTAGCAAGCACCTACTTCATGATATCATGATTGCAGTGGTGCCTCACCAGCTGGAACTTCGAGGACCACTTGTAACTACTCATTTAGTGCCATTGTATGTTTAAATGGTTGCTGAATGGTGCTCATGAAGATGACCTTTATGTTAAGCAGCTGGACTTGACTGTTTTGTTATGAAAATGTTAAAATAAGCTGTAGACAAATAATAAAAAGTTAAGACATTTAGCTTTGTGCTCCTATCCATGACTAAGTCAAGAGCTTTTGCTGCTTAGACTGGAGGCAAATTTGGGCCCTCTTCTCATTCCATGTTGAAAAACCTGCTGAACAGGCAGCTGAATATTACTTTAACAGGAGTTAAGGAAGAGAATTTTCTCCTACATCAGAAAGATGTCAAATGAAGAATTTATGATGGATTGGAAAAAATGGATAGACTATACACAAAAGAAATATCAATTGAAGGAATTATATCTGGTATATAGTTAAATAGTTATATAATAGCAGCTTAGTGGGGTTTCTTGCGTTCTTACTCTGTATTCACTCTGGGAAGCCGGGGGGGGAGGAGGGAGGGATTTAATAAATGTTATATTATGTTTTCTCAACTGCATTTGGGGGTGATATGGGATTATGTTTGTAGCTATTAAAGTATTGCTCGGGTGGCCTCTGGGCACCACATTGGAGGAGAGGAAGGAGGAGTGAAGGTTGAGGTACGTAGGAAGAGGGTAAGAGGGTGAAGATGGGGGATAGAGGTGGGAGGAGGAGAGATGTAAAGAAAGGAGAAAGTAAGTAGTTAGATGGAAAGACGAGGGGGAAGTTTAGATGTAGGAGGATGTGGTGGGGGGGGGTACCGAGCAGTTAATTGGATTGTTTGGTAAATGTGTTATATGATTGTTATCAGTTGAGTTAGTATCTCTTTTTTTTGTATGTAAAAATTTTGTAAAATTTAATAAAAATATTTAAAAAAAAAAACAAGTTGTCTAACATTAGTTTTCATCTGTCTCCCTTGTAAAAAACCAGTTTGATCCGAATGAATTATTTGAGTTAAAACTGCCATTAATCTATTAGCCAAATTGGAATTTAAAAGAAAGCAAGAAGAGAGGAAAATTTGGCAATTAAAGTTTTACCTTTTTAATTAAAGTTTTTAAAATGACGACGAGACAGAGGGCAGCAATAGCGAAGGCGGCTATACCCTCCCCAGGTCAGCTTTCTAAATCACAATCAAGCACTCTGCCTGCCTCTTCAGCCTCTGCACCTTTGATTCCGACAGAATCTCAAGCCCCTGCTCCTATACAATCCTCCCCAGAAATGCTTACAATGAAAGACTTGCAGGCTGCATTATCCGCACAGACTGTTATGTTGGAGAAAAAGATGGAAGAACACACAAAAGACTTAAGAGGTATGATACAAACTAGTAATATGTAGATAAGAGAAAATATTGTTGAGGCCATTAAAGGGGTCTGGGACTATACTGTGGGAGTGGAAGAAAAGTTGGAAGGTGTGGAGCAACAGATGGAGGAAAAAATAGAGGAGATTAAAAGCGATCTTCAGGATCAGGCTGTTATGATACAATACAATCAGATGCAGATGGCTGTTAGAATTAGAGGATTTAAAGAAGCTCCAAAGGAGAACCAAGAAGATTTAAGAAAAATTTTTGTTGAAGCTTTGGCAATTTTTTTGGAAGAGGGAGCTCAAAATGATTTGAAATACTTTTTAAACTACATTGCAAATTGGAATTTAAAAGAAAGCAAGAAGAGAGGAAAATTTGGCAATTAAATTTTTACCTTTTTAATTAAAGTTTTTAAAATGACGACGAGACAGAGGGCAGCTATAGCGAAGGCGGCTATACCCTCCCCAGGTCAGCTTTCTAAATCACAATCAAGCACTCTGCCTGCCTCTTCAGCCTCTGCATCTTTGACTCCGACAGAATTTCAAGCCCCTGCTCCTATACAATCCTCCTCAGAAATGCTTACAATGAAAGACTTGCAGGCTGCATTATCTACTGCATTATCCGCACAGACTGATATGTTGGAGAAAAAGATGGAAGAACATACAAAAGATTTAAGAGGTATGATACAAACTAGTAATATGGAGATAAGAGAAGATATTGTTGAGGCCATTAAAGGGGTTTGGGACTATACTGTGGGAGTGGAAGAAAAGTTGGAAGGTATGGAGCAACAGATGGAGGAAAAAATAGAGGAGATTAAAAGCGATCTTCAGGATCAGGCTGTTATGATACAATACAATCAGATGCAGATGGCTGTTAGAATTAGAGGATTTAAAGAAGCTCCAAAGGAGAATCAAGAAGATTTAAGAAAATTTTTTGTTGAAGCTTTGGCAATTTTTCTGGAAGAGGGAGCTCAAAATGTTGCCTGGCAAATTGAGCGGATATTTAGGATGAACTCACGTATAGCAGCACAAAGAAACTTGCCCAGAGATATTGTGATATATTTTAGCACAAGAAAATTTAGAAACTGGGTTCTTACTAAAGCTTATAATAAACAACTAAGTGTTGCTGGTCAAGATGTACAGGTGTTGAAGGAGATACCTCCCAAAATGTTGAGATCAAGGAAAGATTATGCATTTTTGACAGAGGAACTTCAAAAAAGAGAGATACAATATCGATGGGAGGCTCCAACTGGACTTTCTTTCTTTTTCCAAAATAACAGATACCGTTTGACTACAGTTGCTAAAGCGAAAGATTTTTTTGAGAATATACTGATGGATGGTAAATCTACTTCTCCAAGACTTAAGAGGGCAGTTCTTGTAAAAGATATAGAATCATTACAACTTATGGAACCTCAATTAATTTCAACGTTGGATATGGATAAAGGAGTCGTGGTTGAACAGCCAGCGCAGTGTATTGATATTTTCCAACCTTTGGATGTAGAGAAGGCTAAAGAACAAAGGCCTACACGTGAAACTACTAGGAATATAGAACAAAGAGAAAAAGTACAACCAACCTACATAAAGCAAGTTGCATCGACATCTTTGGAAGCCATGGGAGCAAGGCCTAAGAGGAAGGAAGAAGTGGACCTGGTCTTGCAGAAGCTTTCACAAAAAGGTCATGTCAAATAAATATTTGACATAGAATGTGAATGGTTTAAATTCTCCACAGAAAAGGAAGAAGATATTTCATTATTTGAAGCAATGTAAAAATGATGTAATCTGCTTACAAGAAACTCATATTAGAATTTCTGATCAGAAATACTTGATAAACAATAGGTTGGGGACACATTTTGTGGCAGCATCTTCAGAGAAAAAAAATGGAATTGTTATTTATGTTAAAAATCATATAAAAGCTAATTTAATAGAAGCAGATAATCAAGGTAGATTTTTAGCTATTGAAATTTTACTAGATGGGAAGAAAGTTCTTTTGATGGGTATATATGCTCCAAATCAGCAACAAGGTATATTTTACAAGTTACTACATAAAAAATTAATACAATTGGACTATAGATCTTGTATTTTAATGGGAGATTGGAATGGTATTCTTGATGTTGGTTTGGATAAGAAAAAGCTCTCATCTGTTCCTCAATCGCGTTCTATCTTGCCTAAATCTTTTTTTGACATTAAGGATGGTTTTAATTTGTCAGATATATGGAGAGAAAGACATGGTAGGGATCAAGAGTTTACTTTTTTTCCGACAGACACCAATCATTTTCTAGAATTGATTTTATTTTAACTACTAGTGATTTTATTTTAAGTTTAAAGAAAGTAAAAATTTTACCTAATGTATTGTCAGACCATAACCCGGTTATGATGGAATTAATGACTGGTCAGTCTTCTAGAAGATCTTGGAGAATTAATGAAAATTTGTTTAAATATGATATGAATGTGGAAGAATGTAAAAAGGCTATGAAGGAATTTTTTATGTTGAATATGAATAGGGAAACGACAATAGAAACGGTGTGGGACTCTAGTAAAGCTCATATGTGTGGCATTTTAATTGAAATGAATATAAGGTATAGACGTAAACAAGAAGAAAAAAGGAGAGTTTTAGAAGCGGAAATAAGGAAAAAAGAGTTATTATTAATAAAGAAACCAGAAGATAGTAATATTAAAGAAGGGTTCAAGATTTTACGGAAACAATTTGATATATTGATGACTGACCAAGTTGCCAGGAATTTACAATATGCTAAACACAATACATTTTTAATGCTAATAAACCTGGCAGATGGTTGGCTTACACACTAAGGAAAAAACAAAAATCCCGAATAATTGAGAAGGTAGAATATAAGGGACAAGAAGTATTTCAACAAGAAATTATTAAAAAAAGCTTTCCTAGAGTTCTACACCAAATTGTACTCTGAAGAGAAAGTTCAAGAGAAAGAGATAGATGCCTTTTTACAAAATCAAAATATTTTGAAAATTACTTTTGAACAAAGAGATAGATTAAATGCACTGATTACATCAGAAGAAATCATTGCTGCAATTAAGCAATTGAAAATGGGAAAATCTCCAGGAACTGATGGTTTAACAGCGATTTATTATAAATGTCTGCAAGAGGAAATGGTGGAACCTTTGAGAGAGTTATTTGTAAATATACAAGAGGGTGGCCGGGTTCCACCTTCATGGAAAACGGCTTATGTCTCCTTGATCCCTAAAGAGGGAAAAGATAATGTTCAAGTAGAAAATTTTAGACCTATTTCGTTGTTAAATACAGATTATAAGATCTTTGCAAAAGTTCTGGCTAATAGATTAATGACAGTTTTAACTCAAATAATTCATTCGGATCAAACTGGTTTTTTACAAGGGAGACAGATGAAAACTAATGTTAGACATCTTGTTAATATATTGGAATATTTGGATAAACATATTCAAGTGCCGGCAGTTTTAATGTTTTTGGATGCAGAAAAAGCCTTTGATAGATTGAACTGGGCATTTTTGAAAAGACTTGTTGTTAAGATGGGAATGGGGGATCAGTTTCTTAACTCTATATCAGCAGTTTATCAGAAACAGACAGGGCAGATTATTGTGAATGGACAATTAACAGACTCATTTAACATAGAGAAAGGTACCAGGCAGGGTTGTCCTTTATCCCCTCTATTTTTAGAGGTTTTACTGAATAGGATTAGAGCTTCAGATGAATTAAAAGGAGTACAAATTAGACAACATGATTATAGATTATGTGCTTTTGCGGATGACCTACTTGTGACTTTGACTCAGCCAATACAGTCGGCCCAGAGATTGATGGAGATTATTCGAAATTATGGAAGAGTATCAGGTTTTAAATTAAATTTATCCAAGACAAAGATGTTGGTTAAAAATTTAGATGATAAATCAAAACAAGATTTGGAAAGAATAACGGGTTGTGAGATAGTCAAGAAAGTCAAATATTTAGGAATTTACATAGAAGCTTCAAATGGGAAACTATACAAGAATAATTATGAATTTTTATGGAACATGGTACAAATAGAATTGGATAACTGGAAAAAATTACATTTGTCTATGTTGGGTAGGATAGCTGCAGTCAAAATGAATGTATTGCCAAAATTTTTATTTTTATTTCAAATGTTACCAATACTTAAAAAGGATGGGAATTTAGATGAGTGGCAGAAAGGTATTAATAGATTTATTTGGAATGGCAAGAAACCAAGGGTTAAATTAAAAATTATTCAAGATATAAGAGAGGTGGTTTGAAAATGCCTAATTTTAAGCTATATTACAATGCAGCAGTTCTAGTAGCAATAAGTGATTGGATTAATTTAACTAATGAAAGAATATTGAATATAGAAGGGTACGGGTTGCTGTATGGGTTTCACGCGTACTTAGTTTATGATAAAAAGTTGGATAGGAGTTTTAAAGAGCATTTATTAAGAAACTCTCTGCTGCGTGTCTGGAAAAAGTACCACTATAAGTTAAATGGGAAAATTCCCTTATGGACAGTTCCCAGGCATGCAATAGAGAGTGTAAATAGACAACAAAATCAAGATGTGGTGCCCTATGAGAAGCTTTTAATTAAAGAAGGGAATAGTCTAGAACTGAAACCACTAAATAGGTTAAAGGAAGAAGGAATAGCCCACAATTGGTACTCACATGTACAACTTCAGGCTAGATGGTATAAAGATGCCAAGATGGGCTTTTCCTTAAAGGATGAAAAACTAATTAAACAAGTTAGAGATCAAAGAACTATGCACATTAAAAGATTATATGATGTATTAATTGAAATGGACTCTGGAAACGAATTAGTTAAAGATTGTATGATTAAGTGGGAACGTAATTTTGGATATCCAATTATGATGGAAACTTGGAAAAGGATATGGGTGAAAAATGTAAAATTTACACAAGCACAGCACTTAAGAGAAAATTTTTATAAAATGTTTTATAGATG
Source organism: Bothrops alternatus (assembly GCA_034064705.1). NCBI lineage: Eukaryota > Metazoa > Chordata > Lepidosauria > Squamata > Viperidae > Bothrops > Bothrops alternatus. The sequence continues at coordinate 958,015 of JARGCV010000183.1, read as the reverse complement.
GCATCTAGACCCAAAAAAATTATCACTTATGTATCCAGATATGCAACCCAAGTGTTGGAGATGTGACTCGATGGACGCTACTTATTTTCACATTTGGTGGACTTGTAAAAAAATTAAGGCTTTCTGGATAAAAATATGGTGGATCCTTCAAAATATATTGAAAAAACGTATTGAATTTTCACCACAGTTATTTTTGTTGGGCATTACAAAAGATTGTACAACTATAGAGACTAAGTTGATTTTGAATTTGATTACGGCAGCAAGATTGCTGGTGGGACAATATTGGAAGACATCTGAAATACCATCTATTGAAGAATGGATGTTAAAAGTTGCAAACTTGGTGGAAATGGCTAAGATATCTGCATACTTGAAGAACCACTCAAATGAAGAATTTATGATGGATTGGAAAAAATGGATAGACTATATACAAAAGAAATATCAACTGAAGGAATTATATTTGGTATATAGTTAAATAGTTACATAATAGTAGTTTAGTGGGGTTTCTTGCGTTCATACTCTGTATTCACTCTGGGAAGCCGGGGGGGGGGAGGAGGGAGGGTGTTAATAAATGTTATATTATGTTTTCTCAACTGCATTTGGGGGTGATATGAGATTATGTTTTTAGGTATTAAAGGATTGCTCGGGTGGCCTCTGGGCACCACATTGGATGGAAAGAGGAAGGAGGAGTGAAGGTTGAGGTATGTAGGAAGAGGGTAAGAGGGTGAAGATAGGGGATAGAGGTGGGTGGAGGGGAGATGTAGAGAAAGGAGAAAGTAGGTAGTTAGATGGAAAGATGAGGGGGAAGTTTAGGTGTAGGAGGATGTGGTGGGGGGGGGTACCGAGCAGTTATTCGGATTGTTTGGTAAATGTGTTACATGATTGTTATCAGTTGAGTTATTATTTCTTTTTTTATGTAAAAATTTTGTAAAATTTAATAAAAACATTAAAAAAGATAGGATAGGATAGGAGAGAAAGAAGAGGAGGGGAGCAGGGGAGGGGAAAAGAGGAGGGGAAAAGAGGAGGGGAGGGGAAGGTAAAAGAAAGGAGGGGAGGGGAGGAGGGGATGGAAAGATAGAAGGGGAGGGGGAAGGGATGGGAAGGGAAGGGAAAGGGAAAATAATAGGATAGGATAGGATAGGATAGGATAGGATAGGAGAGAAAGAAGGGGAGGGGAGCACGGGAGAGGACAAGAGGAGGGGAGGGGGAAGGGATGGGAAGGGAAGTGAAGTGGAAAATAATAGGATAGGATAGGATAGGATAGGATAGGTTAGGAGAGGAGAGGAGAGGAGAGGAGAGGAGAGGAGAGGAGAGGAGAGGAGAGGAGAGGAGAGGAGAGGAGAGGAGAGGAGAGGAGAGGAGAGGATAGGATAGGATAGGATAGGATAGGAGAGAAAGAAGGGGAGGGGAGCAGGGGAGGGGAAAGGAGGAGGGGAGGGGAAGAGGGGAAGGAAAGAGAGAAGGGGAGGGGGAAGAGATGGGAAGGGGAAAATAATAGGATAGGATAAGATAGGATTGGACAGGACAGGAAAGGATAGGATAGGACAGGATAAGATAGGATAGGATAGGATAGGAGAGAAAGAAGGGGAGGGGAGCAGGGGAGGGGAAAAGAGGAGGGGAAAAGAGGAGGGCAGGGGAAGGTAAAAGAAAGGAGGGGAGGGAAGGAGGGGAAGGAAAGATAGAAGGGGAGGGGGAAGGGATGGGAAGGGAAGGGAAGGGAAAAGGAAAATAATAGGATAGGATAGGATAGGATAGGATAGGATAGGATAGGATAGGAGAGAAAGAAGGGGAGGGGAGCACGGGAGAGGACAAGAGGAGGGGAGGGGAAGGGAAGGGAAAGGAGGGGAGGGGAGGGGAGGAGGGGAAGGAAAGAGAGAAGGGGACGGGGAAGGGATGGGAAGGGAAGGGGAAAATAATAGGATAGGATAGGATAGGATAGGATAGGATAGGATAGGATAGGATAGGATAGGATAGGATAGGATAGGATAGGATAGGATAGGATAGGATAGGATAGGATAGGATAGGATAGGATAGGATAGGATAGCATAGGATAGGATAGGATAGGATAGGATAGGATAGGATAGCATAGGATAGGAGAGAAAGAAGGGGAGGGGAGCAGGGGAGGGGAAAGGAGGAGGGGAGGGGAAGAGGGGAAGGAAAGAGAGAAGGGGAGGGGGAAGGGATTGGAAGGGAAGGGAAGGGAAGGGGACAATAATAGGATAGGATAGGATAGGATAGGATAAGATAGGATAGGACAGGACAGGACAGGGAAGGATAGGATAGGATAGGATAAGATAGGATAGGATAGGATAGGAGAGAAAGAAGGGGAGGGGAACAGGGGAGGGGAAAAGAGGAGGGGAGGGGAAGGTAAAAGAAAGGAGGGGAGGGGAGGAGGGGAAGGAAAGATAGAAGGGGAGGGGGAAGGGATGGGAAGGGAAGGGAAAGGGAAAATAATAGGATAGGATAGGATAGGATAGGATAGGATAGGATAGGATAGGATAGGATAGGATAGGATAGGATAGGATAGGATAGGACAGGACAGGACAGGACAGGACAGGACAGGATAGGATAGGATAGGATAGGATAGGAGAGAAAGAAGGGGAGGGGAGCAGGGGAGAGGACAAGAGGAGGGGAGGGGAAGGGAAGGTAAAGGAGGGGAGGGGAGGAGGGGAAGGAAAGAAAGAAGGGGAGGGGGAAGGGATGGGAAGGGAAGGGAAGGAGAAAATAATAGGATAGGATAGGATAGGATAGGATAGGATAGGATAGGATAGGATAAGATAGGATAGGATAGGATAGGATAGGATAGGATAGGATAGGATAGGATAGGATAGGATAGGATAGGATAGGATAGGAGAGAAAGAAGGGGAGGGGAGCAGGGGAGGGGAAAAGAGGAGGGGAAGGGAAGGGAAGGGAAAGGAGGGGAGGGGAGGAGGGGAAGGAAAGAGAGAAGGGGAGGGGGAAGGGAAGGGGAAAATAATAGGATAGGATAGGTTAGGATAGGATAGGATAGGATAGGATAGGAGAGAAAGAAGGGGAGGGGAGCAGGGGAGGGGAAAAGAGGAGGGTAGGGGAAGGGAAGGGAAAGGAGGAGAGGGGAGGAGGGGAAGGAAAGAGAGAAGGGGAGGGGGAACGGATGGGAAGGTAAGGGAAGGGAAGGGGAAAATAATAGGATAGGATAGGATAGGATAGGATAGGATAGGATAGGATAGGATAGGATAGGATAGGATAGGATAGGATAGGATAGGATAGGATAGGATAGGATAGGATAGGATAGGATTGGAGAGAAAGAAGGGGACGGGAGCAGGGGAGGGGAAAAGAGGAGGGGAGGGGAAGATAAGGGAAAGGCGGTGAGGGGAGGAGGGGAAGGAAAGAGAGAAGGGGAGGGGGAAGGGATGGGAAGGGAAGGGAAGGGGAAAATAATAGGATAGGTTAGGATAGGATAGGATGGGATAGTACAGGATAGGAGACAAAGAAGGGAGGGGGAAGGGAAGGGAAGGGAAGGGAAGGGAAGGGAAGGGAAGGGAAGGGAAGGGAAGGGGAAAATAATAGGATAAGATAGTTTATGTTATGTTATGTTAGGTTAGGATAGGATAGGATAGGATAGGATAGGAGAGAAAGAGGGGGAGGGGAGCAGGGGAGGGGAAAAGAGGAGGGGACGGGAAGGAAATGGAGGGGAGGGGAGGAGAGGAAGGAAAGAGAGAAGGGGAGGGGGAAGGGATGTGAAGGGAAGGGGGAAATAATAGGATAGGATAGGATAGGATAGGATAGGATAGGATAGGATAGGATAGGATAGGATAGGATAGGATAGGATAGGATAGGATAGGATAGGATAGGATAGGGTAGGATAGGATAGGGTAGGGTAGGAGAGAAAGAGGGGGAGGGGAGCAGGGGAGGGGAAAAGAGGAGGGGAGGGGAAAGGAGGGGAGGGGAGGAGGGAAAGGAAAGAGAGAAGGAGAGGGGGAAGGGATGGGAAGGGAATGGAAGGGAAGGGGAAAATAATAGGATAGGATAGGATAGGATAGGATAGGATAGGATAGGATAGGATAGGATAGGATAGGATAGGATAGGATAGGATAGGATAGGATAGGATAGGATAGGATAGGATAGGATAGGATAGGATAGGATAGGATAGGATAGGATAGGATAGGATAGGATAGGATAGGATAGGATAGGAGAGAAAGAAGGGGAGGGGAGCAGGGGAGGGGAAAAGAGGAGAGGAGGGGAAGGGAAGGGAAAGAAGGGGAGGGGAGGAGGGGAAGGAAAGAGAGAAGGGGAGGGGGAAGGGATGGGAAGGGAAGGGGAAAATAATAGAATAGGATAGGATAGGATAGGATAGGATAGGATAGGATAGGATAGGATAGGATAGGATAGGATAGGATAGGATAGGATAGGATAGGATAGGATAGGATAGGATAGGATAGGATAGGATAGGACACGATAGGACAGGATAGGAGAGGATAGGAGAGGAGAGGAGAGGAAGAAGGGGAGGGGAGCAGGGGAGGGGAGGAGGGTAAGGAAAGAGAGAAGGGGAGGTGGAAGGGATGGGAAGGAAGAGAAGGGGAAAATCATAGGATAGGATAGGTGTCAAGAAAGTGTGTTTGTGGAGTCCCGGCAACCATGATTAATGACAGAGACCTGAGTTTCTGTTGGGATGGAAGCCCCGGCAGAAGCCAGGCATCTGCTTTTATTGCACATCAAAGGTCTCTACCCGCAAATTGTCACCCTACTGATTTACAGCCAATTACATTACACAGATAGTTAAAACATACACTTTGAAAGCATGACGTATTTTTCAAGAAACGAAACTTTTCCCTGCTTTTTCCTCCACCCCCCTAGTGCAGCTGTCAGCTGACAGCCTGTAAGGGGGGGGGAAGGGAAGCCCATCCAGGCAGAGAAGGATTTATTAAAGGAGAAATGGACATTTATCACAACATCTCATCCTTTTTTGTTCTTGTTTAGAAGCAAAGGCTTTCAGTCCATGTATTCAATTTCATCCAACTGAGGTGGCTGTTTATCCATTGGCATCCGCTCGAATCCTTGTTGACTAATGTTCACTTGTTGAGACAATTTTTTCTTTGGTATAAAAGATTTCATCATAGCAAAAATATCAGGCAAACATTGTATATAAAAGCATCCACAATGGAATAATATAACAATACAAAATAATACTTATCAAATTTCTTAACCATTGAAAATTTTTGGTAACCAAAACCAGAATGCATTCCAAATATCCCCAATGCTTATGATCTCCGGATATTGGTGGAGGGGTTTGTCCTTTTTCTTCATTAAGCATTTCAACGGCCGTCACTGTCATTGGCTGCAGTCCAATTCCGTGCGCCATTCAAACCCAAATACACTTGCATTGTACTCTCCATCATCACATTTTGCATACACTTTGTTATTACTTTGATCACAATGATCAGGCATATTAAAGGTGATATTACAAGAGAGATATATACTTAAAAGAATAATTCCCTTAGAAAAATTAAAAAACACTAATACAAAATCTACATAATAAAACCTAAGTGGCAGCGTATAATGTCCTGCCTCATTGATATTTACAAAACTTTCGCTGGCTCCAGTGTTGTTCAAAGGAAGTCCAACTAAAGAAAGTTCTTGACTGGCATCCGATGGTGATATCATACACATCCAGCAGTCAGTATGGTTTGTTAAGGCACTAACTTTTTATTGTCCTTCCAAAATTATTGTCCATCCACTTTGGGCTCACCAGAGTCTTTGCAATCTTTTGGCTGTACACTGTAAGGGCGAATATTGCGGCCAGGAACCCATATCGTATTGCCTTCATGTTGCACCGCAGCATATCCACGACCCCAGGTAATAAGTTCAGCTGGTCCTTTCCATTGGGGGTCTGGTAGTTTACGATACCAAACTAGCGGTCGAACCGTGGTTGCTGCGTCTGGAAGGGGAGAAAAATGCCTGCTCGCAGCTGTATTAGGTGTTGTTTCAGTAAGATTTAAGAAATTGAGAGTATATAAAGCCAAATTAAGATGATTTTGCACTCCAGGTAGTCCGGGGGTATTTTCCCCATTTTTCGTTTTTAATTTGTCAAGCATGTGCTTAAGAGTGGAATTGGCTCGTTCCACTACTGTTTGCCCCTGTGAATTGTAAGGAATGCCGAATTTATGAATAATGTCCCACTGATTGCAGAACTGAGCAAAGGCGTTACTACAATATGCGGATCCATTATCAGTTTTTAATTCTTTAGGAGTACCCAGAGTGCTAAAAGTTCGAATACAATGATTGATGACATGTTTAGTTGCCTCTCCACGCTGTGGAGTAGCAAGGATGAACCCAGAATATGTATCAATAGTCACACGTATATATTTCCACGGACTAAAAGATGCATATTGAGTAACGTCCATTTGCCAAATTTGACATGCCTCAAGTCCATGGGGAGTCACACCCATTGGAATAGGCAGTCCTTGTTGTGAGCAACTGGGGCACTGTTGAATGATATCTGTTGCCTCCCCGGGGGTTATGCCAAATTGTTTAGCCAAAGCCTTGGCGTTTTGATGAAAATAGCTATGACTATCCCAGGGAGTGGGTTGTTGCATAGTCATAACGTGCGTTGCCATATCCACCTGGGAATTCCCTTCACTGAGAATTCCTGGAAAATTTTGATGACTCCGGATATGTGCAATAAAATAAGGACAATATCTTGTCTCAATAAATTTTTGCAATGTCAAAAATAGTGTCAACAAAGTCTCATCCAAACTAGGAGAGATATAAGCAAAAAGTAAATTTTTATGGCCAAAAATCATGGATCTGCTGAAAAATGACAAAAAAAAACTGACCAGGCCAATCACCAATCAATAATGGCAAAACCAAATTATTTTGAAACAAAGTTTCCCACAATTTTAAGGAAAATGGGAGAAAAATAATTGCAAATTCAATTCCAAAAATCTGGCGCCATCATGTGGCCACGATGTGTAATTTCAGCCAAAGTCATAGCTGGAGTGAAAACAATTTCCTGTAGGCTCATTAGATTGAGTAATTGCCACTGTGGGTGGTCGATCAAAAATCACATTCAAATGCACAGGGTGATTGTCAACACACCGATCAGTCCACTGGGTGTTGAGGGGTGTTTGGACTTTCTCAGCAACCAATAGCTGGTCGGAGGTCAATGTCACAACGTCTGTGGGATTTTTGAGGCCTTTTAATGCCATAAATAAAGGAGAAAGAGTCGAGGTAGAAAGACCTATATATGGCCTTAACCAATTAACATTTCCTAAATATTGTTGTAGTTGAACCAATGTAGGTGCAAGTGTCTTTTGACCAGTGCCAATTAAGGGTTGCAGAACTCTTTTGCAATCTGCATTCGCATTTTCAACAGACAATTTCATCAAAATCTCTTTTGTAGCTAATTCATTAGCAATTTCTTTATCAATACTATCTTTTAGTCTATTTATAAATTCATCATAGGGCTCAGTAGTTCCCTGTTTAATTTGAGTAAAACTTTTGCCAAATTTTCCACTTTCATCTACTACCTTTAAAGCAGCAAAAACAGCATGTAAAATTACACCATGTATAGCTGCATCTGGAATAGCATCTCGCTGTTGTTCAACAGCAGTGAACTGTCCAGAGCCATAAATTTGGTCTGGAACTAATTGAGCAGTGCCTCTCTGAATAGCTTGAATACGATACTGGGAGTCCCAAAGTGCATACTGCGCAGGTTTTAAAATCATTTGCATTAATGCCTTCCAATCTGCTGGAATCATTTTGTGAGCCAATCCTAATGCTTCAATAAGCCCCATGCAATACTTGCTCTTTAATCCATAATCTAACACAGCCTGTTTAATGTCCCTTAAGGTTCTTAATTGAAGCGGTTTCCATTCTCTTACTGGGTTCATTTGTGCATCCACACCTATAGTCACAGGGTATAAACTTGCCATTTCCTCAGCGTTCAATTCACCTGCTTCATAAGCATTCTGTAAAGTCTCCTGAATAAGATTACTTGTTTTGGTCAGAGCTGGAGGATCACACAACTCAACATTGCTAGGGAAAACCTTGCTGTGATATTTAATTGTTACTGGAGTTTCACTGGCAGGGGGAAGAAGTTGAACTTCATTATAATTCAATGGGTTCAGTAATATTTTTAGTAGGAGCTGCTCCTGTGTCTCCAAAGCTTTTAACACTACTCTGCAAGATGTTAAAATAGAAACGGGGGCCCTAGAATTTGTATGTAACAACTCCTCCACTCTCCTCCAAGTTTCAAGTTTAAGGCAGCCTGCCTCTGGGTAGAAAGGAATGTGTTTCCAAATAAATTCAAGGAGAGATCTTAAATCTCCTGATGTCAGCTTTTTCGCAGTAAAATAAACATAATTCTTCCTGGACATCTCTGTAAGTTCACCCAAATGTGTTTCTTGCACCTTTGAGAGACCTCCCCCATAACTTACGTGAGATCAGTCCTCGTCCAGCGATGAACTGATGAAGCGCGCTTGGCCACGTCCGGGCGGTAAGTATGAGGGTCCAGGGAAGTATAACCTCTCAGGGTTATCACGTCGGCGTCACCACTTGTTGCGAAAGTGTGTCCATGGCGTCCCGGCAACCATGATTAATGACAGAGACCTGAGTTTCTGTCGGGATGGGAGGCCCCGGCAGAAGCCAGGCATCTCCTTTTATTACACATCAAAGATTTCTACCCACAAATTGTCACCCTACTGATTTACAGCCAATTACATTACACAGATAGTTAAAACATACACTTTGAAACCATGACGTCTTTTTTAAGAAACGAAACTTTTCCCTGCTTTCTCCTCCACCCCCCTAGTACAGCTGTCAGCTGACAGCCTGCAAGGGGGGGGAAGGGAAGCCCATCCAGGCAGAGAAAGATTTCTTAATGGAGAAATGGACATTTATCACAACACAGGACAGGACAGGACAGGACAGGACAGGACAGGACAGGACAGGACAGGACAGGACAGGACAGGACAGGATAGGATAGGATAGGATAGGATAGGAGAGAAAGAAGAGGAGTGGAGCAGGGGAGGGGAAAGAGGAGGGGAAGGGAAGGGAAGGGTGGGGAGGAGGGGAAGGAAAGAGAGGAGGGGAGGGGGAAGGGATGGGAAGGGAAGGGGAAAATAATAGGATAGGATAGGATAGGATAGGATAGGATAGGATAGGATAGGATAGGATAGGATAGGATAGGATAGGATAGGATAGGATAGGATAGGATAGGATAGAATAGGAGAGGAGAGGAGAGGAGAGGAGAGGAGAGGAGAGGAGAGGAGAGGAGAGAAAGAAGGGGAGGGGAGCAGGGAGGGGAAAAGAGGAGGGGAGGGAAGGGAAGGGAAAGGAGGGGATGGGAGGAGGGGAAAGAAAGAGAGAAGGGGAGGGGGAAGGGATGGGAAGGGAAGGGAAGGGAAAAATAATACGATAGGATAGGATAGGATAGGAAGGAAGGATAGGATAGGATAGGATAGGATAGGATAGGATAGGATAGGATAGGATATCGTATTGCCTTCATGTTGCACCGCAGCATATCCATGACCCCAGGTAATAAGTTCAGCTGGTCCTTTCCATTGGGGGTCTGGTAGTTTATGATACCAAACTAGCGGTCGAACCGTGGTTGCTGCGTCTGGAAGGGGAGAAAAATGCCTGCTCGCAGCTGTATTAGGTGTTGTGCCAGTAAGATTTAAGAAATTGAGAGTATATAAAGCCAAATTAAGATGATTTTGCACTCCAGGTAGTCCGGGGGTATTTTCCCCATTTTTGTTTTTAATTTGTCAAGCATTTGCTTAAGAGTGGAGTTGGCCCGTTCCACTACTGCTTGCCCCTGTGAATTGTAAGGAATGCCGAATTTATGAATAATGTCACACCGATTGCAGAACTGAGCAAAGGCGTGACTACAATATGCGGATCCATTATCAGTTTTTAATTCTTTAGGAGTACCCAGAGTGCTAAAAGTTCGAATACAATGATTGATGACATGTTTAGTTGCCTCTCCACGCTGTGGAGTACCAAGGATGAACCCAGAATATGTATCAATAGTCACATGTACATATTTCCACGGACTAAAAGATGCATATTGGGTAACATTCATTTGCCAAATTTGACATGCCTCAAGTCCATGGGGAGTCACACCCATTGGAATAGGCAGTCCTTGTTGTGAGCAACTGGGGCACTGTTGAATGATATCTGTTGCCTCCCCGGGGGTTATGCCAAATTGTTTAGCCAAAGCCTTGGCGTTTTGATGAACATAGTTATGACTATCCCAGGGAGTGGGTTGTTGCATAGTCATAACGTGTGTGGCCATATCCGCCTGGGAATTCCCTTCACTGAGAATTCCTGGAAAATTTTGATGACTTCGGATATGTGCAATAAAATAAGGACAATATCTTGTCTCAATAAATTTTTGCAATGTCAAAAATAGTGTCAACAAAGTCTCATCCAAAGTAGGAGAAATATAAGCAAAAGGTAAATTTTTATGGCCAAAAATCATGGATCTGCTGGAGAATGACAAAAAAAAAACAACTGACCAGGCCAATCACCAATCAA